>CAUYQG010264109.1:0-62474 GCA_963574415.1 Tarsius wallacei
TCCAAGTAGCTGGAACAACAGGCGTGCGCTACCACACCCGGCTAATTTTTTGATTTTATTGTAGAGATGAGGTCTTGCTTGCCCAGGCGGGTCTCGAACCCACGGGCTCAGGCAATCCACTCACCTCAGCCTCCCAAAGGCGTGGGATTACAGGCTGAGCCACTGAGCCCGGCTTAAATCATTATTTTTTATGACTGCAACTATGGTTGAGGAAACCAAAGTTAGAGGCAACATAAAGTCGAATCTCACATTGGCTTACCAAAAATGAAAGAAGAGTAGCATAATATTATATTAAGCCATGATTCGCTTCATCACCTGACCTTGATGCGTGAGACGTCAAGTTGCCATGAGATCCATGTGGATCAGAAATGTTGGATCAGGTTTTTTTGAGAGGCAGAAATTGAGCTATGCTTTGAAGGCAAAGAGCTGACGTGAGATGGATCTTCCAGGGGAGACTTTAGGCAGCAGGAGAGTGATGTGGACTGAAAACTCATCTTCACTGGGTCCTTACCCTGTATTCATTCTACGTGTCTGCCAGGTTAATCTTCTAAAATTACTTTTTTAATACATAACTCATCTCTTTAAGACTGTATAGTGGTGGCCGATAGTCCATGTCTGTTTGACATAGCCTGATAGTAAAGTTTATCTGTAAAAGTAATGACTATTGACTGAGGATTTAACATATACTAGAAACCAGTATTTTCTATCCATTATCTCGTCTAATCCTCATTGAAACCTGTGAAGTGCAACCACTTAACAGTAGCACACATAGTCTAACGTGATTATGTGATGCTGTGTATGTTTTTTCAGTTATTCATTAAGTGAATATTATATGCTGGGCACTGGTGCAGGGTGGTGGATCTCAACTGGAGACAATTTTGTTCCCAGGGTGAAGTCTTCAATGTCTGGAGACATTTTTGTTTGTCATATCTGAGCAGTGGCTACCAACATCTGTTGGATGGATGTCAGGAGTGCTGCTTCACATCCTCCTACCATGCGTAGAGCAGCCTCACCGTAAAGGATTAGCTACATGTCAGTGTGCTGAAGTCGAAAAACCATGATGTAAGGCTGAGCGACGTAACGCCTAGCAAATCAGACACTCACCGCCCTTGTAGAGCTCGTGTCATTAGTTTGGAAGGCAGATATAAAGTCAATAACCACAAAATTAAACTTACAGATGTTGAATGTGATCAATCCAAAGAAGATAAAATATAGAGTGCTACGAAAGAATAAAACTGGGGGGGATTTGTTTCGATTCTGTTGGAGGGAGGTGCCGTGGAAGCCACTTTGAGAAAGCTGTACTTAAATTGAGTTCTAATGAGAAACACAGGTGTTCACAAGGCTACAGGTGCAGCTGATCAGAGGGGAGAAAGAGCACCATCGATTTGAAGAGTGGGAGAAAAGCCAAAGCGATTGGACTCCAGTGAACACGGGCTGTGTGGGCAACATGAGTCTGGCCTCTGATTGTCCTTTGCATACAAGTCTTCTCTCTCTACTAAGATTGTCACCACCCAGGAGGAGAATGTGACAGTCCTGTGTCCTTGTTCTGTCCCATGAAGCACTTTAAACAATCTTGGGACATAAGAGGTGCACAGGAACTTCTTGCTAACTTGACTTGTGCATTTTTCTTAAGAATCCAATTTCTAGATTGTGTGATGCCTGTTTTCACTTTGGGAGCATGGTGGCGCATGCGACCATCTTTCCGATTGATTTGGGAATTGCTTGCTATCACGAAGCCGGCCTGGGCAGGGGGCATTTGCGAGGCTGTTGCCCTGTCTGCAAGGTCCGGGGCTGCACTGAGCTTTGTGTAACCACCATTAGTAAACCACCTGTCAGCTGGCTTTATTTTGGAATTTTAATAAAAACCATAGATGTTATTATTCTTCCTGAATAATTCTTTCTAAATACCATTTTCCTCTCTATTGGGTACGTGTAAGTTGTTTAAATAGTTGGGCAAATAGTCACTTTGCTATATGAAGAATTAAGATGATTTATAACACTCTGAATTATCACAACCCATTTAATACCAGGAATAATCCAATATAAATACTCATAAATAAAGAAAAGAGAAACCCTTTGGATTCTGAGATTTTCTTTAGAAAACATTTCAATTATTATTAACATAACTGAGTATGTCTTTGAAAGTTCTTTGCTAGTCGGGTGCTGTGGCTCATGCCTGTAATACCTGCACTTTAGGAGGCGGAGTGAGAAAATTGTCTGAGCCCAAGGGTTCGAGACCAGCCTGGGCAACTTGGTGAGACTTTGTCTCTACAGTAAGAGAAAAAATTAGCTGGACGTGGTGTTCCAGCTACTTGGAAGGCTGAAGTGGAAAGATCACCTGAGCCCAGCAGGTTGAGGCTGCAGTGGCCATGAGTGTGCCACTGCACTCCAGCCTGGGTGACAGTGAGACTGTGGCTAAAAAAAAAGCCCTTTGCTATATACAAGGACAGATCTTCTAAAGCATACTTTTGATTCATGCCAAATACTCCTTAAATGTATATTATATTTTATAAAGTAAAGCAAAAGCATCAATCTAGATTAGTGAAATTACAAAAATTCTTCACATTTCTAAGTTATGATTTGTATATACATTTTAATCATTTTGATTAAAAGTTAAGAGAATTGTCTTGGTCTGAATTGGTGGAATTTTGACTAAGCTTCCTCTAGAGAAAAGATAAAAGAATGATCTTAAAATTTTCACAAATATGATAATGTGTTTCTATCATAATAGAAAAACAAAAGACCCCATGAGCAGATGTATATCCCACACAATTGGTCTCCAGTCAAGTATGCTGAATTGAACATTTTGTTAGAGTCCTGTCTTCAGTGTTTTTTAGTGTGTTTAGCTTATAGTGGGTTCTGTATGTACCCCATAAGTGATTATTAAATGACAGACAAATAAATAATTTATTAAAAGCTCGATAGTGCCAACACCCTAAAACAAAATTTAAATGCATATATATTTAATGCACTTAAATACATACACACACACACACACACACACACACACAGACTTTTCCATATTATTGGAATAGAATTTTGCTTTAGGCAATATTTAAGTTTAGGGGAATTCAAAAATATCTCTCTAATGAGCACTTTGCTCTGTCTCCATTCTCTCGATTCACAAATTGCTTCTTTTCTGGAATTTCCCTAAGAATCTTTCTCTCAGGCTGCAAAAAAAAAAAAATGGTACAATCAAACTTTCCGAAAGGTCAGTGCAAGCTCATATTCCTTTGGCCTCTTGCCACCTAGGGGATAAGTCTCCTGCTATACGACCACGTATACATTTCAGAGAATTTTTGTGTTTGGAGTGGTAAAAAGGAACCAAATATATGAAAAATTCATGGTCCTTCATTGGCATGCATTCTGTTCTTTGATTTTCATCAGACAGTAAATGAGAAGAACTGAAGTCTTGTTTGTGTTAACAGGGCTCTTTGAGATGCTGGACAGCTCCTGTAAATAAATGCTCAGCATGTCATGAAAAATTCTACCACTGCATACAAGAATAGGTTTTGTCACATTGGGGCCTAGACGGAGACAGTGATTTTCATGACTGGCCACTATTAATAAACAGTTTGCGTAAATAACAAAATGCATGGAAGAGAAGATGCATCATGAGATGCTGTTTTCATATAGGGAGCCGAGGCAGGTGTGAGCTTACCAGTTCATTAGGCATGCTGATTACATTCGACATTAAATTAATATAGAGAGATAAGAAGAAGAATATCAATTTTGCAAGTATATTTTGGAAAGCACTTTCGGCTTAATCTTTAAGCTAAGTGCTGCAGGTGAAGTTCAAAATTTTCCCATCTATAATAAAATTTAATGAACATATTGGATTGCAGAACAGCTAGTAGCTTACCTTGAATATGCAGGTTTCTCTAAATGATCATCATTTTTAAGTCAGATATATGTGAATGAGAGGCACTGTGTGATTTATGATATTGGAGTGGCATAACATGTTAGAGCTGAAAGTGACCTTAGAAATCATCTAAAACTGTCTGCTTCGTTTTGCAGGTGATAAAACTGAAATATCAGTGGAGACAAATGATTTCTCAAATTTCATAATAAATTTGAAAGATTTTCCACTATTTTTCCACTCCATCAAGTTATTCTTAGCTTCTTATTCTCATGGCTAAAAAATGTTAAATATCAAACTTTTACTTGTGGAATTTAAAATTAAGATGGTTTCATTGCTTCTAACCAATTATTTAGTGAATACTTTCTGAGTTAAAATCATTGCAAAGACGTAACAACAAATCATGCAAGTTACCTGATCAATTTCACACAGATAGCTTGTTTTGAAGGTAGATAAAAATGTGCTAACGGGCTCAACATGCATTTTGCAATGTGTAAGAGACAGGAGTTTTTATTTAGCTGTTGATCTGTTGCTTTTAGCCATGAAGGAAGGAATGCACTTTGGTTTGCTTTCTCCACTGCTTCATTTCTCATGTGTCTTGGACTGACACAGATAGACAGGCTGACAACAGATTTATTACCTAAAGCTCAGCTGAAAAAATTAAATGATACAGCTAAAAGTCATAGTCTGCCTGGACACCCACTTGCCATTACAGGAGTGAGTGAGCACTAAGAAACCCAGAATAATAAAGAGAAGATATATTTGGGAGGAAAAAGAGGTTAGGTGTAAATCATCAAGTTTATCTGTTTTGACTGACCAAAACCGAGAAATGCTTCTTAAAACATCTATCCCATCTCTAAATTCGTTGCCTTTTGACATAGAGAAAAGTCTAGTCCTTTCCATTGAGTTATCTCCCCATGTTTTCACAGTGTGATAGAATTCTTTAATAGACTTTTCCATATTTCCTCAGATTATCTGTTGAGCCTTTAAAGGAAGGTAGTTTCAGCAGAGCAAGTATGTGGAAGTTTTCCACCAAACGGAATTCAGAGACCTGAAGAATGTTTGCTTTACATATTTTCAGGTAACATTGCATATAAGTTAATACATCAATTAAAGTAGCTAGAATTAAGCATTTATGCAGTAAAAATGGCAAGAATGCTGATATTTTCTTGTTTTTTTATTTGATGTCTTTCGGCAATTTCTGAAATGAGATTGATTCAAAAGTTTTCTTTTAAAATAAGGGCCAGATTAACATTCTGTACTGAATATGAAGAGGGTCCTTTATTTTCCATTATTAATGGCATTTTGACATTAAAAAAATGTATATGTTGTTTCAAGAGAACTATCAAATAACTCTTTTTAAAAAAAATTTCCACTCTCAGGGTAGAATTATAAGGAAGTAAATGTATCTTCAGAGTCTAGAAGATTTTGGTAGGTGTGAATAACATGCCCAAAGGTAAAACTAATCTCATGTCTTATTGAATATGTGCCAACACTCTCTCCCCTTTATGATTAAATAAAGAAGTTATTTCAAAAGAGCTGCGGGGTTTATTATTCCACTGTACCTATGCAATGTGAACGAAATAATATGAACACAAAAAAGATGTTTTTTACTGTGAGTGCCACCTAGATAATAAGTTTATGTGATCACAGAAGTGTGTCTTATAAGGAGCTACATACTAAATCATTAAACTTTTCTATTCCTCTGCCACACTGAGAGAAAAAAAGTGGAGGAGGAGAAATAGATTTAATCGTTCACTTTTCCATTTAAAAGCTTCAAAGTTCCCTAATGTGTTTATTCAGAATTATTCTAACACGATATTATTCTTTATGGTTGTCTGATTTGCTTATGCTGTATGATGCTTTCTCTGTCTTAACAGGTTAAAAGCAGAATGAATGTCAGAGAGCCGTGTGAGTCTTTTTTGATGAATAGAACCCTTAGTGGAAATCTAATAACTTCAAACATAAAATATTGATTCGGCTCTACTTATTCTTGTGAATCCTTTTAATGTTATGAAATCTTATAGTTTCCCAATTACATGAAAAGCAAAATACAAGGTTGAAGTTTGCTCTCCAAAGTGTGACTGAATTATCCTTGGCAATGCTGAAGGTCAAGTTCTTTTTGCTGAGTAATTATAATATGATGAAATACTCATGTTATCCAGGATAATAACGAAGCTACCTGGTGCCGGTAGGAAAAAAGTATTTGTATACTTGCAGTTGTGTTCTTGCTACCCTCGGGTGCATAGAAAACAGTGGAAAAGTTAGCAGAATCCAGACAGCCTGATTGTTTGTCTCTCTACAATATCCTCTAAATAAGTCATCATTGTGACTTTAAATAAGTCATCATTGTGATTAGTAGATTTAGATCTACTTGCCTCTGTATGTGTTTATGAATCAATGATGCCAGAGCAGAGGAGCTGTCCTCCCCTCCAAGCCTTAGGAAACATTTATAGTAGGTACAGTCGGAGAGAAACGGTATCATGTGTTCACCCCATTGGCAGATCAGAACTCTCACTTGCAAGATGTGGGGAAAACAGATGGAAGCTTGCTGTGATAGGTCTTCATAGTTAAAGTTATAAATCATTCTAATAAACGATCAATTAAAATATGATCAAGTCACTACCTGGACAAATACATCTCCCTAATGACCTGGAAGGATTAATTCAGATTTAGAATTCTTGAACTCCTTTGAAAGCTCACTTAACAATGTGATGCTGATAAGAGCTGGCCCTTGGTGCCTACTTTCCTTTCCCCAAATTACTACTTATGCAAGAAGAGTCTTTGCTTGCAAATGTGGATCCCCGATCTTACATCCATGCTGCAGCTGCACCCTGAAGACAACTGCTTAGTCCTTTAGCAGAGGGAAAGTCAGAACCATTAGGGACAGAGTTCCAGGTGGGCTCTGAAGTGGTTCCAAGACATGTGGACAGACAGTTCTTCGGGTCTTGTGAACCTGGACCATAGTCTAGAGCCTCAACCAGCCACATCAGCAAAAGCCAGGATCTTTTTAGAAATGCAGACTTTCCAGTCACACTCCAGAACTACTCAGTCAGAACCCACATTTTAAAAAGATACACCAGTGATTGTGCTCATCAAGGTTTGAGGTCCACTGATCTAAGAGATGTGTGTCATTGATGCCAGATGTATGTGTCTCCCCGGTCCTTCAAACTCTTCTTCCTGTGATACCACTAACTTCCAAATCTATCTAGCCTGTAAAATCTGTAAAGACATGTTCTATTTCACCATTGTAGTCACTGTGACTGGCTATTTCGTGAATAAAAATACAGGCCACAGACAGCTAAAAATACAGCCTAAAGACACGTTCTAGAAAGGAATGCCTATAGAGGGAGAGGCCATGCATGTGTTGGGGCGAGAGACATATAGGAAACCTGTGGACTTTCCTCTTCATCTTGCTGTGAATGTAAAACCACTCTAAAATATAACCTTTAATAAAAATATTCTAATATAATAATTTAAGTAGCACTGTATAATTGAAACGTCCTATTTTTTACTGCTAGAGAATAATAATCATAAGAGGGAGCCTCCATTTAAACAATCAAATGATTTTATTTGGCTATAGAGGTTTCAATGTAAATTCACTAGCATTTGTTTTTGCTTAGAGGCACAGGCACCAATTCTCTTCTATACATGTAAGTACATACATTTTGATAAATGAAGTATACAGGCAGCTGTTGATTATAGCCTAAATGCTGGCTGTATAAATTCACAGACTACAACACAGCTTCTTCGGTTTAGCATCTCATTCTATTTCTAACATTGAAGATTATCAAATTTTATTTTAAGTTTGTTTTGGGGGATTTGAGTTTTACCTCAAATCTACCCTCACTTCCTGTCAACATTCCTGACTTTTCAGTTGTGTTATATGAATTTTTTTAAATGGTAACACTGGTTGGTGTCCTTAAAATGTTGGTGACATTTTAAATTCAGCATTAAAAATATCTTTGAACACATATCTCTCAGGTGTATGTAACTGGTGACCCTGTTTTTGATGATGAATATTGATTTTTATACCAAGAATAATGTTTGATATTATTCGAGGATTAGCAATATTTTAGCTTACAAATTGTTCATGGACTATAGTACTTAAGTATGTAAAATACTTAGCATCTAAAAATGACTTCTGTCTACTTTATATGCTCTAATATGATACCAAAGTTGGTTTGGAAAATTTTATTTCACACCTAATTAAAAAGTTATGTTTATTTCAAGTGATCCTCAACTGAATGTGATAGTATTGTATGTCATAATTTTTTAAGTTGAGAATTACACTTAATATGTCAACACAATTTTAACTTTATTAATTACATTTACTTATTGACTAGAACATCAAAATAAATTACAGTTAGGGAGTTTAAAAGATTGCCACTATAATAACTACAATATCATTATGCTAGCCAATGTTGCTTTTGCTCATAAGTATTAATAATCTTATTTAACTTTGTGTAAGTTAGGAGGCACAGAAACAAATAAATGAAAGAATTATGGAAATAAAAATGATGATGAAATGAAAGTAAATAAAATTTGTGGTAAAGAGAAGAATATGGTAGAATGGATCAATGTTTTATCTAAAAATGGGAGACTAGCTGCAAATTAATAATTTAAGAAAAAATAAAACAGAATTTCTATATTTTTAGAAAAAGGTATATAAACTTCATGATTGAGTAATATGCAGTATTTGATATATTTTATTTTCTTCTACATATTGGATGAGAAAGAAAGGGAAGACATTTCAAAACAAAAGAAGTCTGTGTGTTAATGTGAGAACATGAGATTGAAATATGTGGATGACTTAGATATATATAGTTCCACTGTTTCAGCAAAACTACCTGGGTAACTACCATAGTCAAGAGTTCCTTCTTCAGCTTGATTTTACAGGCAGCTAACAGTTATAACAGGGAATTATGGGCCAAGAGCCTAAAATAGGCACCAGGCATTGACATAAAAAGCGTTCAAAACTCAATAATACAACAATCACCCTATATTAAAATATTTAAAAGATCTGAACAGTCACTTCACCAAAGAAGATAGATGCATGGCAAAGAGGCAAATGAATACATTCCTCACATCATTAGCCATTAGGGAAATGCAACTTAGACCACAGTGAAATAGCACTGCCTAGTATTATATCTTAAATGAAAGAGACTGATCATACCCAGTGTTGGGGAAGATACTGATGAACTGAACTCTTATAAACTCCGCTCAGGATGCAAAACGCTGTAACCACTTGGGTAAACAATTTGGAAGTTTCGTACAAATTAAACACACTCCTACCACATGACCTAAGCTTTTTACTCTTATGCATTTATTCAAGAGAGACAAAAGCATATATTTGCGACAAGACTTGGATGTAAATATTCATAGCAACTTCGCTTAGAGTAGCCAAAAATGGGAAACGTTCTAAATGTCTATGCACGGGTGGTATACCTATAGAAGAAAGTACTACTCAGCAAGACAAAAGAAAGAACTTTCATTACACACAACAACATGGATGAGTCTCCAACTTTCTGGGTCAAAGAACTCCAGTGAAAAGGGGCACCTTTTGCACGATTCTATTGATAACATTCTAGAGAATGCAAACTAAAATACAATGAGAACAAGATCAGTGGTAGCTGGGGAAGGAGGTTGGAATAGGGATAGGCAGGAGGGTGTGATCACCTTGGGCGGTTAAACTATGTGGTCTGTTGTATGCAATTTGTATCTCCACAAAGTTGTTTTTAAACAAATAAAAGATTTGTTTTATTACTTTATTTTTAAACAAAATAATGAAAAGTTGGGCGCAAATACAAGAGCAATGAATCAGAAAGTATAGTACAGAAACATCCTATATTTATATGCAATATGTGTTAGAGTGCTTGTGGTGTATGTATGCATCATAGTGGGCAGATGAAATACAGCTCAGGAGGACTGCCTGAGCCACAAGTTATCAAGAGTTACTGAGGATGGCTTAAGTAGGGGCAGAGAGACAAGTTGAGGCTAGCTTGAAAAATAATAGGGATTTTCCATTAAAAATAAGAAGAAACGACTGGATTATAACATGTTTGGAACCTTTCCTTAAACGTTTCTAAGGGGCGTGGTATACATTTGATCTCTTAAAAAAGATACTGAGAATAAGCAGATCATGTCTGAGACAATTATAAAAGTGTAGGAAGAGTTAAGAAAATCAAACTGGGCTTAAAGGTGGAACCTGTGGAGACTATCAAGATGAATGAGGCGTGATTTTTCTTCCCAGAAGACACACATGAAATGCAAGTATAAAGTCATTTATGACTTTAAGTAAGGAGTTTGGTAGGATGGGACGATGGGAGTGTAAAAACAAGACAGGTTCTGAAAAACAACAGGAAAGTACAGTGTTTGGATACTGATTGTATCTAGACCAAAAGAGAAGTCCAGGACTTTGAGGTCCCGTGCCAAAATAAAGGCCACTGCAGGATGATACAAGATAAATGCAGTAGACACAGTTGATTAGAGATGAGTTGCTTTATAATTTGTTCCTCTGGGAGAGGAGACAGCAAATCTTTCTCAGAGCTGGGACTGGTAAATTAATGATAGAATCAGGAGAATAGCTTTACCTCTAGGAGGGACCTCAGTGACTTGTCTGCGTCGGGGATTCAGATAGAAGGAAGTAGCCAGTAGAGCCAGTGTAGGCAAAGAAGTTTTTGTGGGGAAAAGATGAAACGTAAAGGAGGTTTAGAGACAAACAATACTTGGTAAAATTTCAGATTTTATTGCTTTGGAGACCAAAGGATGATGAGGAATGTAGTGGAGAGTGTTCTGGAAGGTAGGTGAGGCTAAGTAAAGTAACGTTGTAATAAAATCACAGGTACTAAAGATTAAAATAATTGAGACAATTGAAAGACAGTGAATGAAAGTAAATGGAAATACAGGGCATAAATAGAGGGAAGGAGAGAGAGTGACAGAGTGGAAATTAGTATCATAATATTCTGGCTGATGAGAAGTAAAATTGGATCTCACAGCCATTATGCTGCTCACAGCCAAGATAAAAAGAGAAGCAATATGTGGAGAGACACACCTTACAGGGACATTTAGTGAAAAAACCTCTTTGCCTATGACTTTTTGTAATTTTGTTTTTATCGACAAATAATAATTGTGCATATTTATGGTACCGTGTGATATTTCTATACATACACACATTGTGTAAAAATGAAATCAGGGCATTTAACATATCCATCACCTCATGCACGCATCATTCCTTTGTGGTGAGAACATTTGAAATCCTTTCTTCCAGCTATTCTGAAATATACAATATAAGATTGTTTATCATCACCACCCAACTGGGCAATAGCACACCAGAACTTATTCCTTCTATCTAAATGTAACTTCGACCCTGTTGATCAATCTCCCTTCTCTAGCTTCTGGTGACCACTATTCTACTCTGTTTAGATTCCACATAAGAATGAGATCATGCAGTTTTTGCCTCACTGCATCTGACTTATTCACTCAGCGTAGTATCCCCCAGGTCCATCCATGTGGCTGCAAACAGGATTTCATTCTTTTTTTATGACTGAACAGTATTCTATAACGTGTGTGTGTATAAATAAGATAGTTTCTTTATTCATTCATTGATGAACACTTAGGTTGATTATGTATCTTGGCCTTAGTCAAGATTTTACCAGCTACCAGGTAGGAGGCATCTTTTAATTTGCCCTATAAGGAAGTCATTGCCCTGCATAAACGGAACAGACAACCCAGTTTTTAGTGAAAATCAGTCATCAAGAATATTGCCCAATCATTGCAATGATTTTTCACTAATAACTGGACTGTTCCACATATGCAGGGCAACGATTACCATATAGGGCAAATTAAAAGATGCCTCTTGCCTGGTGACTGATAAAATCCTCACCATATGCTCAAAAATGTTTCACTTCATTTTTAAAACTAAAGAAGTCGATTTTGTGTTATAATGTTTTATCTCTGTCAACTGTTTTCATGAGTAGAGCGGTATTATTTAGGTCTTTGTGTCTGTATTTCAAGATGGATATTTGCAACTGTAACTAAACTTTATAGAGCTCTATATTATCATAGCACTACCTCGTTGACTAAGTTTCTGACTGCATATATGTACCAGGCAGTTCCATTTAGCTACTTGGCACAATACTGCAGCTAGATTATATCTGTCATAGAAGAAAACAATATATTTTTTCCCTAGTAAATTCATTCATAGTTTTCTAGATTCATAATCCCCCAGGGAGTGTCATGAATCCACATAATGATCCCAAATGCTAGATATTACATTTGTATATGTGATTTAGCTGACAGATGTATGAAGTCACCTGTAACTAGACAACCTCCCAATGGTCATGCAGCTGTGAATCCTGAAAAACGCCAGTTATTCTGTTGAAGTAGACATACAATCTAATCAAAATCATCCAATCCCAATTGATTCTCCTATCTTAATGGCATGTATGCTAAAGATCTTAGTAACAAGAAAATAAACGACCTGCTTTTGCATAGTTGTAAAAGAATACACGGAAACAATGAAAAAGATAAAGAAAAAATAATTATGTTTTTGTTGTGCTTTTTTAGTGGGGTCTATAAACTGTATCACCTTGGTGTTACACAGGGATCATTTGCTTGTGTGACAATAAGTAGGTATTTACATGGACTTCCCCTTCCCTGATGGTGTGAGCGAGGGGGTCTGTGACATGCACTGGTGAGAGGCTCATGGGAAGATGTCAGTTATTGATAATGTTTTATTTCTTGGGCTGCGGGTGTATTCCCCTTATTATAAGATATAACTGATTTAGGTACATGTATGCAATTTTGTAGAGCTCAAATATTATATTTTAAAACTTATTTAAGGGGGGGAAATGGGGAGACAGTGATTAATTCGCTCATCCACCCTGCACTGGTCACTGAACTTTGTGTGTATGTTTTGATTTGTATCTTAGTGTTGGTTGTTTTCTTATTCAGTAATAACAAGACCGACTAAAGACACATTTGATTCGTCTTCTCGCCGATCAGATCTCATGATCTCTCCTAGTCTGGTTATGTACCACAAAACTTGGGAGCTTAAAACAATAGCCATTTTATTATGTCTCAAGATTTTGAAGTTCTGTGATTTGGAGGGCACACTGCTGGGTAATTCTGCTTCTTATGGAATCAATGAAAGTCACCTTCTAATATTCAGCTGTGGGAAAGGCTGGTATATAGGGTTCAAGTAAGTTTCACTCCAACTGACATGTCTGGTGTATTGTAGCCTCTGTGGCATGAGGGTTTCGGGCAGATGAAATTCTCATGGGAAACTTCAGGTTTCCAGTAACAAGATTTTTAGTGAGCAAAGCTCCATGGCCTGCCTTTTCTTTTCTTTCTTTCTTTTTTCTTTTCTTTTATTTATGTTTTCATTTTTGGTAGAGATGAAGTCTTACTATGTTGCCTAGGCTGGTCTCAAACTCCTGGGTTCAAGCAATCCTCCCACCTCCATTTCCCAACTTGGGCAATATAATGACACATCGTCTCTACAAAAAATTAAAAAAGAAAAAAAAAATTAGCTGGTGTGGTGGTGTGTGCCTGTAGTTCACCTATTGGGAGGCTGAGGCACAAGGATTGCCTGAATCTACTAGGTTAAGGCTGAGTGAGGTGAGCCGTGATCACGCCACTGGACTCCAACCTGAGCAACAGTGTGAGACCCTGATTTTTAAAAAAAGAAGAAAAGAAAAAGAAAGAAAATGTTGAACAGAAGTCTTCATGTTCTCATGATCTGATGACAATTATCAACTCGCTGTCAGGTTTTATATTTTCAATGTGGGTATTTTTTTTGTTTAGGAGGCAATATGTAGATATGCTATATCTTTTCCTCTTCATTATTAGATTCTTCTATAAACAAGAAACTTAGTTGCATCAATGATGTGTATCCCAGAAGCACTGTTCATATAGAAAAGAGAGGGTAAATGCTTGATTCTTTTTTGAATTTTCAAAATAATTGTTTTTGTGGGATGTTCCAAAAATGAGCAAACAGCTTTACCTTATTTACATGTGTGCTTCCTTGTTTTTCAGTACCTGCATGCGCTCATGAATTTAAACATACTTCATGTGAGTTCATCCATTAGAGTAACTACTCAAATGGTCTCATTTTTGATCAATGGGCCTCTATGATTTTTTTTGACATAACATTGATAAACTTTTATGGCTTTCTAGCTTTCTGGACTATATTTTTTGCTCCCCAAGGTCTATTTAATCAAGAAGTTCTGATTGCTTTTAATGGAAAAGTATGTAGAGACATCACCTTTGGAACTAGAAGTGCTTATTGCTGCTAGATTAGCCATTATTTCTGGGATTTTTCTGTGAAAATGCACATACATGCATATTTATATAGAGAATAGATTAAAATTTATAGATAATATATTTTACACACAGATATATATTAGATATTTTATATACATCTATATGTTAATTATATAAATTGTATATATTTAATATTGAGACATATTTATATTATATAAATATAAAATTTATATATAATATATATTTTTTAAAGACAAAATTCTAAAATATACAGATTGTTACTTACTGGCCTTGATCTTACCTCTCTGATCAAAAAAAAAAAAATGTGATGCAGTTTTCTTTCAAGTCCATGAAAAGGCAGGGCATAGGTCACAAGAAGATTCTGTCATAGAGTTCTTTCCCAAACCCCAAGGGGCTTCATGCCAGTCAGCTGGTTTACAGGCTTAGCATTATGAACAGTGAAAAGGAAAACTTCTCCAACTATCCTGTTTTACCCCACTCTGTTTTCTGATAGTTAATACTCTTTTAATGAGGCCAAAGAATCCTACTGCATGGAGATAAAAGACTTACATAACACACACTAGGTGTGTTATATATACACACCTCTTATATATAACAAAATGTCTGAAATCCATTCACACTAAGAGAATACTCAGTCCGTCAGCACAAGGGCAAATGGCTTATAAAAGTATCCCGTTTTCCACTGGAGTGAAGGATCAGAACCCTGAGAGTGGGTGCCATTTCCTACTTCAGGCACAATATCAAAAAGGAGAAGACTGAGGACTCTGAGAGCGGTGACATTTTCAACTCTCTGTTCTTGAGTTGTTTTGATGCCCAATTACATGCACATATAACTGTGTTACTAGGTGCTTAGACAGGGGATGAGAAAGAGCTGTCTGAAAAAAGAGATAAGTGCACACGTGGTTGAAAAAGAAAATTGAGGAACGAGACAAAAGCATTGCATGATTCAAAGGCTGTTGTTGTTTTTTTAAATCAGTCTCTAGCCATATTCAGCAGAAACCGAACTCACCAGAATCCGCACGTCTCACCCCGTGCAGTCTTATGCTATGCAGTGGAGCAAGAACACTGTCATCTGAAATTCATTAAAGCGGCTCCTGAACACCTTCTATTCCTTCCTTGTAAAAATTGTGCTGTTGGTCAGTCTTGATCTGCATGCACGATTTATGCAGAATTCTGGCGTGTTCTCTCTGTTTTTTTTTAAATGTCTGTTCTAGAACAGATTTCCTGTTCCTGGGTCTTTCTGCTTCTAAATGTGGCCTATTTTTGTTTTGGGCACTCACAGTCACAGGAAATTGAGCCCTTGGCCTGGCCTCACTGAATGGAAATCCAAGAGTCAAGTGCCTGGAGGGAGAGAAAAAAGGCACCTTCAGGGAACCTTGCCATCATTTTCTTATCCCTTTCTAGTCTGTTTCCCATTCTCTCTCGAGTTTGGCTTCAACTGTGTACCATGTAAGACTTTCTAGCTTCAGGTTTCTCACTGCTTATAATCTCTTAGTGATCCAGCTTCACCCAGCTGAGAGAATCTGGTTCATACTTTCCAACTGGGGCATTCAAGTTGCCTATCAGTATGGCAAGATCGCAAAGCATTGATTGGACACTCAGCAAGAATTTCACTGGGGAAGAGGAGTCTACCAGACTCTAAATATGCCTACTGTAAGATATATTTGTATGGAAATTGTGAATATTGTTATACTAGTCTTTCTTCCCTTTTTTACTTTAAATATAAAGTACCTCAAGGGTCCCTTAGCTACTTTATTCTTGGGGAATTGTTTTCTTGCAAAACAAAATAACTCAGTATTAGATAAATAGGAAAGGTTTCAAGTCTATGATTTTGTTTAGAGCACTTTGTTGTGCTCTATTGTTTTAATGTTTTCTAACCAGATAAAAAGAGCAAGGGATATACAGAATAACATCATCATTGCATGGTAAAATGTTGGCAAAAGTCTCACTATTATAATCTTCTGCATCTTCAAATTAACACTCGACAGATGCAAGTGTTGGTTTTTTCATTTAAAAAAACAAAAAACTTCCTGAGTTCTTACTCCACACCAACTTCTGTATGACGTGAGGGTCCCCAGTAGGAAACAGAAAACCAAGCCCTCAAAGTGGAGATGGCAAGGAAACCGATCATTTCTATGCAAAATGATAAAAGAGACAATAAAAATAGCAGTTTCTGTGTTCTGATGTCTCCGTTCAGGCTGCTATAACAGAGTACCAAAAACTGAGTATCTTGAAAAACATTTATTTCTCACGGTTTAGGAAACTGGAAGTCCAAGGTCAGGGTGCCAGCAAGATCTGGTTTTTGGTGGAAGACTTCTTCCTGGTTTATATATTGTCATGTATCCTCACATGACAGGAAGAAGAGGAAGAAAACAAGTTCTCCGGTGTGTCTTTATAAAGGGCACTAATTTTATTCATGGGGACTCCATCCTCAGGACCTAATCACCTCCCAAAGGCCCTGCCACTCAACACCATCACAGTGAGGTTATGAATTTTATGGGAACATAAACATTCAGTGCATAGCACTTTGCGGTACACTAGACCCTGAACTGAGTACTTTGTACTGCATATATTGATTCACTTACATTTTCATTGTAATTTTATAACTCAGGTATTATTATTATCCTTCCCTTATTAAAGATGAAGAATTTGCAGCACAGAAAATGGCATAGCTTGTTCAAATAACATTAGGGAGTGAGGAAGATGCCTGCTCTAACCTCATGTTGATTGCTTATAGTGAGTAGATGTGTTGCAAGAACATGACAAGAGACATCGCGTAGATAATTACAAAAAAAGTAAAAATCCACTATTCCTGCATTTCCACTGCTTTCCTGATGATTCCTCAATTTATAGCATAAGGCAAAGGATTTAGCTTCTGATTATAAGCTCTGTGGGGACTTCATTATATATATATTTTAAATTTTCTTCTTTTTGAGTCAGGGTTTCACTATGTCACCCAGGCTGGAGTGCAGTGACATGATCCCAGCTCACCACAGCCTCAACCTCCTGGGCTCAGGTGATTCTCTTGCCTCAGTTTCCCAAGAAGCTAGGACTATAAGTACACACCACCACATCCAGCAATTTTTTTTTTCTTTTTGTAAAGACGAGATCTCATTATATTGCCTAGTTTGGTCTTGAATCCTAGGCTCAAGTGATCCACCCACCATGGCCTACCAAAGTGCTGGGAATAAAGACTTGAGCCATTGTATGCAGCCTGTTGTATGTTGCCTTGAACTCCACATGTTGAGACACTTATAACTAGACCTCATTACATGCCACTTCCTGTCATTTGTGAACTTAGCTCATCAAATATGTTAATAGCAGAATCACCTGAGCCCAGGAGGTTGAAGCTGTGGTGAGCTATGATTGTGTCACCACACTCCAGTCTGGGTGACACAGTAAGACCCTGACTCCAAAAAAAATAAAAATATATATAAATATAAATACATAAAATGAAGAACACACATAGCTTATAATCAGAAGCTGAATCCTCGGACTTATCCTACAAATTGAGGAATAATTTTGAATCGAGAAGTCTTGTACTGACCCCCAAAACCTCACATTCAAAAGACCTAAGAAAAAAGAAGCTAATTGGCGTCTAGTTTAAATTCTGAAAAATTATTCTCCAGTTACATATGGATTTTTCCTTTCACAGTTGACCTTGATTATGTAGTGGATTCCTTCTCATTAATGTAATTTGCTCATTGTGAGATGTAGTCCAGAAAAAATATCAGTGAACTACGTACACTATTATTAGGACCCCAGATTTAGCTTTTTAAAAATGCTTCTTGAAACTATATTCGCTCAAATAAGTTACTTTTATAGATTCTTTGTCATTTTATGTTGCTTAGTAAATCTAATGATATGATTAGAGTTGCTCAGATAATCTTGCATCTCAAGGTTTTATTCATTTCTGATTCATTGTGTCTATTATTAAACCCAGCTGTTGATGTTTTTGAACAAACTGATTTCTGAATTAACTCTGCATTGTGTTCCATAATAACCTACTTCAGTATTATCATGGGTTGCTCCCAATTTACTTTTAGATAATTAAAGCCTCTCTTTATTTCTATCCAAGTTGCCTGTTTTATTTCCCAGAACACAAGGATGTGATTTCATTCATGTTGCTCTAGGGGTCTAAAGTTGATAATCATTTTTCCACATCTGCCTTCATCAGTGTCTGCTTGCAATATACGTTGCCCTGTCCCCACCCTCGGCCTCCCTTCATTAGCATTCACGCTCCTACTGATAGATTATGTTCTTCTGCCACAGGCCATTTCTTGTTTTCCTATAAAGCCGGTACCTTTGCATCAGAATTGTCCTAATTTCCCTAGCATATTAGATGTTTTCTCTATATTGACTTGTTTATGATGATTATTTACATATGAATGTGCCTGCTTCAGAACTGATGACATCTGTAACTGAAATATGAAAAAAATATACATTTCTTCATATCTGAATAAGCAATTCATAAGTTGGTATAGGGAGTGAACAAAATCTAGGTCATCATGCAAACAAAAATCCTTGCTTATTTCTTTCTTTTCATAATGAAAACTTGAAGCCTATTAACATGTATGCAATATTTGTTAATTCAGAACGAAGAAAAAGTGGTTTAGATCATTTTCATTTTCAACATATTTCGGCAGAGATTTATTTTTAGAATGGTATACATATAATTGTGCATACGCATCTGAATGGATACTTATACTAGTATAGCTATACTGTAAATCCTACATACTTTACTGGTTTACTTTATACTTTCTATATGTTATATTGATATTTAATTATTCTATGTGTGATTCCTTACCAAATAACTACCCCTAAACTAGCAAAATCAAATAATGGAATATTCGATGGATTAGTGGAATTGCAATTTCTCTGTAGCTGAGATTTATTTATTTGTTTGTTTATTTATTTGAATCAGAATCTCACTGTGTTGCCCAGGCTGGAAGGCAGTGGCACGCTCACAGCCACCGCAGCATAGACCTGCTGGACTAAGACGATCTTTCTGTCTCAGCCTTCCAAGTAGCTGGAACTACAGGTGCACGCTACTTCGCCTGGCTAATTTTTTTATTTATTGTAGAGACGAGGTCTCGTCAAGTTGCCCAGGCTGGTCTTGAACCCCTGGACTCAGAAAATCCTCTTGCCTCGACCTCCCAAAGTGCTGGGATTATAGGTTTGAGCCACCGTGCCCGGCCTTGTAGCTGAAATTTAGAACTGATGTGTCTAGTATGGGTTTCTTAGATTTATACATTTTTTTACATAAATTACTATTATCTTCTAGAATTGCTCAAGTGCAAATTTTGTAGGAAGACTATGTTTTTATATAGTTTATTAGAAAATAAGCATTGGGAAATGTACCTGATTAAGGCAGGACATTTCCATAAGGGTAACAATTACTATTCCTATCATCTGTCTATATTACTTTGGTACTTAGTAACTTTTAAAATTACTTTTTCTTAACCAAAAAAGTAATATCTACACTGAAATGTAGATATTCCTAGAAAGTAGGAAGGCATATTTTGAGACTATGCAAAATTTAATGTTTTGTACTGATAGAAAAACTTTTATTTTTTGAAGACCTCCAAACCTTTATACTTTCCCACCATTATCAAGCTAAAATACATCTTCCCTTTAGTTTGTCATCCTTAAAAATATGTATCAGTACGATTTGCCTTTTTCAGAATAAGATTTCCTTCACTCTTATTTTAACCTTTCAAACAGCATGTACTTGAAAAGAATTAGCTTTAAAATCACAGTAATCCAGATTTCCTCTCCCTTGCCATATTTCCCACCATGTGGAATGTATTATAAGCATTCCCATTACCAGATGTGGAGAGTTTTTTTGGAATGTTTTTCTATTTTACCTAGTTAGCAAAATAACTTCTAAAATCGTCAATGCTTTGATCACTTGCTAGTAGAGGAAATAGGTAGAGGAAATTTTCTGCCTTTAGAATTTCAGATACTTGTTTCTAAGCTGAGGACCAGACTTTCCTAGCTGACATCTGATGTCTAGGGAATTTTTGTACTGTACCTGGGGTGTAAATGCGAAGAATGTAGATATAAAAACAAAGTTTCCTTTTATAGGCACCATTGACATTTCACTGTGAAAGCACAATCTTACAATGTTTGAGGACACAGAAGTGACAATGAACTTGGTGTTTGTAGTGGAAGATTGAATAGACCTGCCTGTGATATACTCAAAGATTGCATATATGGGGAATTTTAAAAAAATAAGGTTAAATGTGTGAGGCAGTTAAGTTTTGTCTATTTGCTTATTTTGTGTTAGTTTTACTACAGCCTTGTCTATTTTTGGAATTCTAGTCTTTTGCCTAATGCAATGATTAATTTTCATGTAAAAATATCTCAGTATGTGTAAGCCAATGATATTTTCTTCTGGCCAATAAGAACTAGAAAATTAGTCATAAAATCAGTTTATAATCTTTAGTAAAAAATTCACTCTACAGATCCCTCAGGTCTCTAAAAATATATTAGAACTTTTTCAATACATCTGATGTTTTCTCATTCATTTTGGCTTTTAAATTTATAATTTCACCAATGTTTTCAGTTCTCACTATCCAAAACCAAGAATTAAGTTGATGAATTCAATCGATATATCTCCTGTTTCTAAACATGGCTGTGGTTTAAATTTTAAACAAAAAAGTTATTCTTGACAATTTCTCTTGGCATTCAAGAAGGCCAAAATGTTACCTATCCCCTTCTGCAAATGTCAGTGAAAAATGTCACCTTTGAACCAGTGACACTATATTATACTTTTTGTTTGTATGTTTTGTTGTGTTACATACAAGGTTTTCCGTATTGTTTATTTTTCCCTAAGAGGCGGCACTTTGTTAATACGGCTGTGTACAATTTTCTGACAAGTGCTGAACCTACGCTAACAAAAATGGTTCTTATTTATGATGTGTCAAATTACTGTTCTGAGAGTAGACCTTTTAGGTTGCATTCAGCCTTTAATTTGACTGAATTTAAATGGCGTAAAATGCCTTTTAGTTGGGCCTTGGCTGGCATATTATATATCTCATTTCAATGAAAAACATTCACATGCAAATACGGTTTGTTTGGAGTGAGGACAAATGTGCCTATCATGACTGATGAAGGCTTTTGATCACGGTTCTACAAACTGAAACCTTAAAAAAGAAGAGGCTATTTGGACTGGCATCTGCAATCCCATGAATTATTTAGTGCACATTATTCATAAATCTCTTTGAAGAGGAGGTTTTATGAGGTTCTAAGGAGGAGTAGTCATGGTTGCGTTGCCAGCTTCAATGTACGCTGTAAGTGGCTGCCTGCATGTGAACAGTCTTTAAGGGGAGTCTGGAAGGTTGGTACCCGAGTTCTCTTGCAAGATCATCTCGCAGTTCTTGGGAAAGAGAATCAGTTGCCCACTCCTCTTGCTCCATCTGCCATTGCTGGGTCTATTGAAGGAAAAGTGGGTTGTGGATTTCTAGAAGTAAGTTCAACAGGTCTACAAGACGCAATTTTATTCCACCTTCAGAGCAGAGCAAGCTACAAGACCTAGTTCCTCCCAACACCCCTCCCTCCCAAAACCATGAGTCTCTTGTCCTTCCTCTCTACTCCGTAACTCTCTTCTCCTTCCTCCCTAAACCATGATTCATCTCCTCCCCAACACCGTGAGTCTCTTCACTTCTCTCTGGACACCATAACCCTCCTGTTCTCCCTGCAACACTGGGACTCTTTTCTTCCCAACACGGTGCTTCTTTTCTCCTTCCTACCTTTGCACCAAGGCTGATGCCTGGAATGACTTCTCTTGCCCCAGATTTTCAATCCCTGGGGAGCTGATTTTTCTAAAACCTAATCCCACTATTGAAAGTATAGTCCTCATTTTATGCTTATGCTCTATTTCATCTTCTTTTTAAATTATTTGTTTCTTGCCTAGAAGATAAGATCCCTGAGGACAGGGATGTGTATCAATAATGACTTGTTGTTCTAGAACATCACCATACCTGTAATTTTTAGTGCACATTCAATAAATGGCTGTCAAGATTCTCTTAACTTGAAGTTCTCTCGAATTATATCTCCTAATTGGAGTGATGGATATATTTTATATTGTTTTCAGTTTATATAAAAAAGTATAACTTCCAACTGATTCTCACTTCTGAAATGTTGAGGGAATTTTAACACTGAGTTGCACTTTAAACTTTGTATTTAGGGATCTTCTCTTGGCTTCCAGTTGGCATGGTAGTATATGTGACTCATATTCAGTCAGAATGCTCTATTATAATTCGCTCATTTTGATTTTAAGTCATGCTTCTGAGTTTTTAATGAATGAACCATTGCAGTTTATGCTGCAGAATAGTTTCCTCTGCCCTTCTGTTTACAGGGCATGGTATTTGAAAATCAAGGCAGGGAAGGAGGTTAAATCAGATAACGTTTGGTGGTACCTTCCAACTCTGAGATTTCATGATTCTCTGAAATTATCCCAGGTGGGATTTTAGGCTTAACATAGTTTCAAATGCAAACAACCTGAAAAAATTTATTTATAGACAATTCAAAAATCTTGAGAGATGATTATATTTCCCTTTCTCTATGAAATATATTTTTCTGTAAACTTTTGGGACTTCTCAGCCTGTTTATTAGTAAATAAAATAGTTTATAAAATTATGGAAAGTAGCATCATGACATAACTGTTTTCTTTCTGAATTGGTAGACTATTGTCCTACAGGTAAGATGAACCAGTATGTATATGGAAAGTCACAAGGTATGGTGGGAGAGGAAAGTCCCTGTGCTGGGAAGATTTGGAACCTTCTCCATCCCTCTTCTGAGTAGCTGGGTAGTACTGAGGAAATCTTTTTTTTTTTTTTAACTTTTATTCTTTTTTTTTTTTTTTGAGTTGTAATCTCACTCTGTCACCCAGGCTGGAGTGCAGTGGCATACTCACAGTCACCGCAACCTTGACCTGTTGGGCTCAGGCGATCCTTCCTCCTCAGCATTCAAGTAGCAGGAACTACTGGCATGTGCCATCACACCTGGCTAATTTTTCTTGATTTGTAGAGATGAGGTCTTGCCAAGTTTCCCAGGCTGGTCTCGAACACATGGGCTCAGGTAATCTCATCTCGGTCTCCCAAAGTGCTGGGATTACAGGCTTGAGCCACCACACCTGGTTGAGGAAATCTTTATTGCTCCTCTGGCCTCCATATCCACATACACAATCTGGAATTGAGTGTCTGACTTCAAAGTTTCTTTGTGAATCCTTGTGGAATTATAGGTATGGAAAACTTTAAGAGCATTAAATTGCTTTTTTTTTAAACAGTGGGATATACTAATATCAACCCTACAACATTTAGGGTAGAACATTGTCGGTAAGGGAAGTTTTCTTATTTTACAAATTCCTTTTCAATTTGATTTAGTGAAGTTACTGTTCGTTGTGGGTTTATTATCTTTTCAAATTTACATTCTAGATCATGTTGGCAAGTGTGAATGTATCTTTCCTTCAAAGTAATCACATAAAAAGATTGAGTTAAAATTATTATTTTTCATTGTAAGTATGGATATTACAGACATTCAACCTCAAAGTAGGATGTACCAGCTTAGAAAACAAAACCAAAAACAAACACAAATAACCTTCTATCTTTTCTAAGATTATTAAAATGTGAACTGTTGCATATCATTATGATTATCCTACAAATGCATATTTAAAACCTTACAACTACATTCAGTATTTGATGTATACAATGAATATAATGGTCATTAGTCGAGCATTATCTTACAACCCTGAAACTAGCAGTTAACTTATCTGTAGCACAGTATATTGTAATCTTCCCACCTGCACTTTGTTGCTATCTGAGGTACTGGGAAAATGAGAATTCAGAATATATTTCTGCATCACTTGCTTGACTTGTTGATCAGAAAGTGTTTTGTCTTCCTTTTCAGTGACAAAGCTCATTCCAAATGGCAGTCTCTTGACTATAATTTCAGACTGTCTGAGTCAAATGTAAACACAAAATAAGATTGCTGGTTTTCTTGAGTGGATCATGAAATCTAATTTATTGCTTTGTATTCAAAATTGTTTTCATCTAGCCTTTCTCCTAAAATATTTGCACTATTTTAGAATGAGAGACAGTTTATGACACTCTAAGATATTTGTAACCCAATTGGCTTCCTCATATGAAACACAAAGTGGTTTGTTTAGTACATTGCAATTACGTAGTTTGTAATTACAAGAGTTTCATCTCTCTCTGCAACACCCTCTGCCATGTTGCCGTCGTATTTTAATAATGGATGCTGTTTGAAGTAACTTCTTCTCAAGTGTCCTTTTGGGCAGATTTAGTGATAAATTCCCAAAGAAATTTTCCACAAAGCTGATGTGCAAAAGATGCTATAAGTCCACCAGACAGATTTCTGAAACTGAGCTCTTAAAACCATTATCTGTTTTATTTCCATATGACCTGATTACTATTACCTATTGGCATTTTATCAGTCAGGGCAGACTATGTTTGGAAGCTCCTTCCCTCCAAATTTTGAAATTGTGATATTAATAATACTCCTCTCAGAGAATATTTGACTCAGACTAAAAATAGGTACAGTTCAGACCATATTAGGCTTCTTCTCCAATTACTATTCATGTTTATTAACATTATATTTGGCATGGGAATGTAGGTCATTTTTGATAATTTTATTCCTTTACATATGACATTTTTAAAAACTTTTATAATATGTCTTTAAAAATACCTTATGTCCTTGAAGTGGGTCAGACCGTGGTGTATTTAATATGCATTTTTTTCTATGTCTTGAAATAGAGTTCTGAGACCCTCATCATATCTCTAAGAAATATCACATATATTGCTCTTGCCTTTTGTGAATTTCAGATTGAGATGTCATAGGGGAATCCTAAATTGCCCAATATTTGTTATTATGCCTTGAAAAAAACACTAATTATATCTCTTAAACCATAGTCTATATCTTAAAATTTATATAATTAGCATTACTATAACACTCAAGGTAGAATAATTCCTACTTACCTACACAGTGTCTAATAAATAATTAAATATACAAAAGCACTGGCTTTATAAATAATAAATAAAAATTTTAAATACAAGGCAGAAGAACATGGAAAAAGAAGATACCACTGAGGCTTTCCTTAAGATAATTACCCACTGGAGTCAAACTGACAATAGCCTTGTACTTACCTACCTGTTTACATGGAATTAGTAATGTGATTTATTCTCCTGTTACTTTTTGACTTCAAGAAATATAGCATCTATGTGTCAGAAAGCCTTAATTAGATTATAGTAGAAACTAATGAACATTGCATATAATGAATTTGGAAATGACATGTATAAATAATCACACATCTTTCATTTGTTTTATGGAATTGACGGACTACAAATAGGCATCTAAGTGCTCCTTGAATTAGCACGCTTTAAATACAGTATATATATTAAGTGTGTGTATTCTGGGCCTGAACTCTTTTAGTATGGATGACTTAGTTTTAGGGAATCCTGTCCCTACCAGAAGCAGAAGTCAGGATAAGATCCGAGAAGTGGCAGGAGAGGGAGTTCCGCACATTGGCTGGTGGTCACCTCTCACCTTGCCCTAGCTCCTTGTTGGTGAGATTTCCTAGAGGGCAAACCTAAGTCATTCTTGACCATATGCTTATCCGTGGAGAAGCTTACCCATGCCAGCTACACAAAAATGATTCCCTGTGTATTTCCTGAGAGTTTATCAGGTTGTCTGAAACCATGCTAAAGCAGATCTGACAAACTCCTTTAAGTTAGACCTAATCACCTCCACCCTTTGAACAGCTTTTCAGAATTAATCCATTCTCTGGCAATTAAGAGTTAGGAAACATTGAGCTTATATTTGCTCCATGACTATTTGTTTGAACACAAAGGGCCATGTCAGCACAGAGTTTCATATGTCTCTCTTCTTAGTGACATTGACTCAGAAATGACTATTTGTCTTATGAAAGAATTTGATTTTTTCTGTCAAATATATATTTTTCTGCTTACCAATTTTTATTTGACCCTATTTCTGCTCCTTGTTCAATCTCCTGTCATCCCCTTCATTGGGCCCCAAAGATGAGGTCTTCTTTTACATCAATGACTCCCAATCATCCATTATAATGATTACAAAACTGTTATCAGTCAACAAGTGTGCTTACTAGTGATATTTTTGTTTTCTAATTGAAACCATTCTTACTCCTAATACAGAAGCCAGCAATCATTCTTCCTAGAAAAAAAAGGTAATAAATTATAAGCCCAGAAAAATTGAAATTACATGTGGATGATTATACAAAATGACATTCCATATGCACACATATATGCATATACATAGAGAATGTTTATGTCATATAACTTTTTTACATGTTACCTTCTGCCTTAAAATATGAACCCTTATTAGTAGATGCCATCCCACTGTTGGTTCTACGTGGGAATCTAAGACATCTGCTCGTTCAAAAAGTATTCCAATGAGCATTATAGTTGCTTTACTATTTTACCAATACTAGTTATGGGCATAAATGTATCTTTTAATTTGTGTACATTTAAAATAGTAAAATAGAATGTATTTTAAAATCAATTATGAGGAAAAAATTCAAATTGGGATAATAATTCAGAAGAAAAACTAAAATTTTAATTACAACAGCTTGAAAATTTAAAAAGTGACAAATCTCACTGTTTTTCTAAAGAATTGTTTATAAACATTTCTTATATCTAATAGTGTTGAGATAATTGGTAACACATTCTAAAGTATATTTATTAAAAGTATCCATAATAATTAGCCACTCAAGAGCTAGGAATAACAAGAAATGAGGCAAATCTTCAACACTATGTTTTGTTCCAGTTATAGATTTACGATATTTTTAAAATAGCTTTTTGGTTTAATAACGTGGGCAAAAATATAGCTTTAAAGATTGCCTGTTTACTTTAGCTATTGAGAATTTTTTATTCCTGCAGTTCTTAAGGCTTTCATAATAACATATGGCTGAGATATCTAAGGGTTTGCATTTATCTTATAGTATCTTCTAGAGGCATGAGTTTGAGTCCTATTTCTGACTTTAAACCTTCTCTTTATACCTGTGGGGGCAAAATTCATAAGCCTATGAGGGAATTGTGAAATACAGCATAAGAAAAGGGGATTTAAAAATTGGTTGTGATTCATGAAGTTTAAAGACATTCTTGAGAGCAAAATGAATGAATATGGAATAACATACTGTAAATATTTTATGTGTAAACTATCAGTGCTAGAAGCATGAAAAAGAAGAGAGGGAAAATATCCCAATACATAATAAGGTATTTTGATGCATACAATTTAGTATTTATTGAGTGAGGAAACATGAAAAATTAATAATTATATAGATTAGTTAAATTTCAAAACACACATGAACAAAGTTGTTAAAAGCTTACAATAAAGTTCCGTATAATCTTTATAGAAGAAAAATGGTTATTTCTTAGCAGAAATGACTAATATCCATGTTTTCAAGACAGAATTTCATGAATCAAAATTATTTTCAGTGTATCTGTTCGCATTTGGTGCATACAATTTCCCTCATATGATCAATTGACCACGTTTTATATAAATATCAATACATAGCCAACACTGCGCTGTTTTAGATATGCTATCATGCTAAGTCATATTTTAGGAAGAATGGTGTTGAGAAATAATAATACAGTTGACCCTTGTACAACATGGAGTTTAGGGGTGCTGATCCCCAGAGCAGTTGAAAATTTGAGTGTAACTTTGAACTGTCCCAGCACGTAACTGCTAATAGCCTACTGTTGACTGGAGGCCTTACCAATAACATAAACAGTTGAATAACACATATTTTGTACCTTATATGTATTATGTTCCGTATTATAATAAAGTAAGCAAGGGAAAAGATGTTGTTAGGAAAATCATAAAAAAGAGAAAACATATCTACTGTTCATTAAGTGGAAGTGGTTTGTCCAAAGATCTTTATCTTCATCCGCTTTACAATAAGTAGACTGAGGAAGAAGAGGAGGAGTTGGCCTTGCTGTCTCAGGGGTGGCAGGGCTGTAAGAAAATCTGCATATGAGGCGACCCACGCAGTCCAAACCCATGGTGTGCAAGGGCCAACTGTACCTAAAATAGAAATATACCAGATTTGTATTTGGATATTTAAAATATTTTAACAGTTTTTAGTTATCAGAAATTTCAAACATATACAAATATGAAGAAAACATAATAAAAATTGCAGATCCCCAAATTATTATGAAATTTTTTATAACTATTTAATTATAATTATTTGTAAGAAGATAATGACTTGAAAAATATAGTCACAATGCTGTTATCCCTCATAAATATTATAATTCTGTAACATGATATAAAACATTCCGTGCTTAACTCAAGGTCCAAAGTAGTCTACATGGTGATTGGTTGATGTGCCATTTAGGGTCTTCCTCCAATTGACTTTGTTTTTCCTTTGAAATGTACTTACTAAAGAAACCAGATGCTGAATTGTATAGTGTTTTCAATATTTAGGATTTGACTAATCGAATCAATTTGACATACTTTTTATTTCCTGTATTTGTTGGACTTTGGAATTTCAATATAGAGGCATACAGTCCTATCCAGGTTTGATTTTTTTTGCCAAAAACTTTTCTTACATTTAGTTGTGTCCTTTCATAGGGAGGCATAAGATGTCTGGTAGTCTCCCATTTAATGATGTTAGTAGGAATGGTAGTCATTGCCTAAATAAAAGACCTTGTTATTCAGGTGGGACCAGAACATTAGTCATATTAGCAAAAGGGAGAGATTGGCTGTCCCTCTTCACTGTCCAGGGGAAGGGGGGACACAGTGGCCAAAAGGGTATCTGACCTCAAGCCAGGGGAAGTGATGACCAGTTGGAGGCCCAGCTTCACCTGCATGAAACCTACTTGTGTAGTTAATCCTGGCTTGTACCACATCTCTGTAAGAAAATTTTTTTTTTAAAGAACTTGTTAGAGAGTGCAGAATAATAATTTTCTAACTCTATTATTTCTCTTTATTATCTGGCATATTTCTTACATGGTAGTTTGGTTGTAAATTCATGCCTGAAGAGCTTTGTGGCCTAAGCATGTGATTTATCCTCTCCTGAGCACAGTTTTGTTATATGATGGATTTCATTATTTTCATTGTATTTCCTCTCAGAAGTAAAGGCAATGTCATTCACTTTCATATTTATAATTTGTACTATGTAGTATAAGGGCGGCTTTTTTCATATACAAAAAATTTCATATTACACAGTATCTGCCAATGCTTATGTTTCATTTTGTTTTAATTGCAGATATATTTGAGACAAGGAAATCATTTAATATGCCAGGATATGACGTCATACATGTCAGAAACCTTGGTATTTTAAAAAGTCTAAGCTCTAAGTGTATTTTTCTTAAAGCTTAGAGCTTGGACTTTTTAAAGATACCTTATCTATACATTTTTGCATAGAAGGAAAAATTGCAGCACAGTTAAAATATCCAAATATTTCAATAAAATTTTACAGCATCTTCAAATAAAATATCCATAATGCTATAGCTGTCTCCGAATAAATACTAGTAATGCCTTTACTATTTACTAAATGTTTTATTGATAATAACTCTTCAGCAAACACTTCTAAAGACACCAATAAATCTAGCAATTTCTACATTATCCTTGTATTGCAAATATGGATAATAATATATGACCATTTTGTTATGAAAGCAAATGTCAAAATAAGAAGCAAGAATAAAAGAATAGGAAAAATGTGACTAGGTCGTATCAGTCTTGAAATAGGTGAAATTTGTCTAATCTCTCCCGAGAATGCCCTCATGCCCTATTTATAGTCCATGAACTTCCCTTTTGAGAAATGCTGTTGGAGATTCTCCAATTCTTTGAAAAATTATTAGACAGTGGTATCACTTCCAAATAGCTAGACAAGAGCCTAATTTAATGAAACAAATTAACCAAACTAGTAACTTAATAACTTAATTGTATTTTTACTTTTTGATTGTATTGGAGTTTTTTGAGATAAATCTTAATATGTTGGCTAATATTCATAAACTCTTCAGCATTCCTATGTAAATAGCCAGGGTAATTTTCTTAATAGTCACATGCTTTTTCTTCAAAAATTATATGCATAAATTTTCACATCATTAATGTTATATTTATTACCATTTATGAACTTAATATTATAACTAATCATTTCTGAAAAAAAGAGTTTGAACAACTCTCATGTTGTTTTCATATCTAAAACTTTTGTCTGGTCAAGATACCTTTAATTCTTTTTTCATTTTAACTATAAACTGTGAAAATTGCATTTTTAAGATAATTTTCAGTCACTTTAGGGTGGTGTACAATGTACACTTTACAATTGACTTATAATTGGACTGTGCTGACAATGGAAAATCTTACAAGTATTGAACATGACATTTATGACAGTATTGCTGTCATCTTGGCTTCTTTTATTGAATATGCAGAGAATTATAATTGGGCTAACAAGCCTGGTAACCTGGCCTCTTTCCAATTATATTAACCAGCCTAGTCTGGTATTAGCTGCCTGAACACACACAGAAACATGTATAGAGCTTTTGTTTTTCTTTCTATTTTATTTTGGTACCTACCCAATAATCTAAGAATAAAATCCCCTGCCTTCATGAAATGCCTGAAACTGTCAATAATTTAACTTCACAAATTTAAAGATTTACTTCCTCTAACTTTTACTAATTTTAATAAAAATTAATTTTTATAAAAGACTGATTGTATTTGTTATATACTAGATATTAATTATTCTTGTCCTCCAAATTTATATGGGTTTTTGGAAAATTTTCTTTGAAGTCATGCTAACATTTTTTGAATGACAAATTAGAATTTGAATTGAAGTTTTTCTTCACATGAACAAGTCAATGTATTAACCCATTTTAAATTTTCTTTGAAATTGAGGCAAGCAATGTTTTAGCATAATCTAAAAATAAGTCAGTCAGCTCTATCTAGTCTTAAAATCAATACAAATGAAACCATATGTAGATGAAGCTACTTCCTAATGATTAATATTCTGAAATCTACTAATATTTTATCAAAGAATCCAAAACTGAATGTTTAATCGCAAACAAATAATAAGAAAAGTTAAATAAAGTTGTTCGGGGGTTAAAAGAGCTAAGATTTTTCAGTGTATCGGGTATTGAGAACATTGGATTCTTTCTCTCCTCCTTTTTTTTTTCTCTTTTTCTAGTTAAATCTTATTTTAGAGCATTCCATACACTTGTGCAATTTCTTTCCAAATCTTCAAACCTCTCATCTGCAATACATAAGGTATTTTGTCAGTGGTTTTCTGGGTAGAAATATGAAAACAACCTGGAAATCTGTCCTGCAGAAATAAAACATCACTACAGTGTATGAGATGTGCTATAACGAGTATGCTGCAAATTTGCTATTAGCAGAATAAATATTACAAATAGCTCGATGATGGGAAATAGTCCTATACGTTATATAAACTATGCAATACTATGCAACTATTAAAATAAATGATTTATCACTCCGTGTATTGTCCTGAAAAAAATGGACTGCAAAGTGACATATATAGTATGACCTTGTGTCTGGAAACAAAATACACACAATTTTTTTAGGTTTTTCTATGCAATAATATGCAACTGTTAAAATAAATGATTTATCCATGTATTGTCCTGAAAAAAAAGTGGACTGCAAAGTGACGTATATAGTATGACCTTGTGTCTGGAAACAAAATACACACAATTTTTTTAGATTTTTCTAAGAACTGCAAGTTTCCTTTTTTAACGTTAGGAAATTGCTAATGTTGATTAACTCAGAAACTGACACTGAAGAGGGAGTGAAGATATTGTTTACTTCTCTATATTGCCTCTAATGTTTTCGTATGTATCAACATTATTCTTAAAATTGAACAATAATGCAATAAGTAAAGTCTTTTATTCATTAAAAGAATGTAGATTTCCTAGTAAATATAAATGTCAAAATTTAAGTTTTAATATTAAATAGTTTAGTGACTGTAATGGGTTTTAAATTTTATGAGTTTTTACATTATATTTAGTAAAAACATTGCTAAATAGCTAATTGACAAATTTTATATCTTTGATTTTTTTTCAATCTTGATTTTTTTTTTTAATCTTCACTACAATATTGTGATTATTCTCCTGCTCCTACCATCTACATCCATTTTAAAGCTGTGGAATAAACAGGATTTAGATGCATTTAAGACAAGAATTTAATCCAGAGTTCCTGAAATAATTTTGTTTTCATTTTAGTTATTTCTGTCTGAGAAAATGTTTATTATTTTAAAAAGAGGATGTTCTTTTTCTAATGAACTAGCAGAAGATATATGCAAATAGTAAGACAGTACTTTTGGATGAAAAATGAAATTCTCTGTAAATAGTCTGGCATGTATGTAGACTTTCTAAGCTTTTTGTATTTGGCTCTATAAACTTGAAAGTATGATTATAAATTAAAAGTTTCCCTATGTAACTTATAAATGCTAGATTTAAAATCTAAATTAAATTTTACTAAAGGTCAGTCTACCAAGCTTCTATTTCTTAATTGGAATAATGTCATTTAAAGTAATCAAGTTTAGCAGGGCTCAGTGGCTCAGCCTGTAATCCCGCGCCTTTGGGAGGCTGAGGTGAGAGGATTGCCTGAGCCCGCGGGTTCGAGACCCGCCTGGCAAGCAAGACCTCATCTCTACAATAAATCAAAAAAGTAGCCGGGCATGGTAGCGCATGCCTGTAGTTCCAGCTACTTGGAAAGCTGAGGCGGAAGGATCGCCGGAGCCCAGCAGGTCGAGGCTGCGGTGGCAGGGAGTGGCCACTGTACTCCAGTCTGGGCTACAGAGTGAGACTCCAACTCAAAAAAATAAATAAATAAATAAATAAATAAAAATAAAGTAATCAAGTTTGTTAGTTTCACAGCTATATAGGCAGTCCAGTACCAAAATGGCTGAAGTTTGAGTTTAAGGAATTATATGATTTTGATTCAGCTTTGTAGAACTTACACTTGCAATTTAATTGATGAATCTGTTTCTTAAACTCCAACAGCGTAAGCTAGTATTTTAGAGGACAGTCTTTGGAGTCATATGCATTTAGGATCAAATCCTAACAACACTTACTTCTCAAGGTTGTCATTATTAAATGGCAAAAGTATGAAAAGTGCTCAAAGTCAGTCTCTGGCATTTAGTAAATGGACATGGAGCTCAAAAAATGGAAATGACCTACTTTGTGATTTACTCAAAAGTATGGGGTTACACTTTGTTCAATAGTATTAAGTAACATACTTATAATAAAAACATTAATTAATTAATTTAAAATATTTTTAACTATATTTAAACTAAATACAAGTATTTAATTGATTATTAACTAACATTTAGAGTTGAGAAGGACATAGAAAAAGATACACCTGTTAAAGGAATTTTGTGACTTTCAGTGTTTGGTACGTGTGCTATGTGGCTTCTGTTTGGCTTACTTTTTCTTATTCAAGGATTTTAATCATACCCTAACAAAATATAATAACTGTCATTTTCTTTGTTATGGGTCTGATTCATCTAAAGTGTGTTGATCATGTAATCCTAACTGTACCCTTTAGACTTTAATAGCAATGGCATCTCGGTTTGCTTGCTGGTCAGGGACTCTGTCTAACATCTAATGTCTGTTCTCTTCCTCTTGTGCAACCTTTCCTTGGCTTCAGCGGCTGCTTCAAAGAATAAAGTTAAAGGTGAGCCCCAGTTCTTTCTGCATGACTCATCGTGATTCATCTTTCCGCTCAGGCTTCTGAGTTCTCTTAAATGATGGAGCCAATTCTGTTGGCGAAAATGCTATTTTAATATATAGATGTTGCTCATGAATTCCTACAAATACAAATACAAGCTATTTCAATTATTTCATTTCTGATCTATGTCTGTGTTGCATGTCTGTTTGGCTGTGAGTTTGTTTTCTTGTTTCATTTCTTACTTTATTCCCAAGAGGAATAAAGTGCTTTTGTGCACTAACATTTTGCCTGTTGACCTCTGTTTCCTTGATAAAGTTGAGAATTGGGAGAAAAAAACAGCATAAAATAAAGCTGACGGAAAGTCTCAAAATGGAGCATGCTTTCATAGAATTATGTGAAAAGAAAATTTAATCCTCTGAAATTCGAATATTATAAACTGTGTGTTTCTATTTATGTCTTTTCTTCCATTGTTTTAGTTGCATTATGTTTATGTTTGCTTGAAACCTGAAAATATATTTTCATGATAGAGAATGTGCATGTTCAGTGCCCAAAATATCTACTAAAAAGGAAAAAGACTTTTGACTTAATGTGCCCCAGTTTTTACGGGTTTGAAAAATTTCAAATATATGTATGATATGGTGTCATAGATTTATCATTTGTGTGTTTCAATTTTTATACTCTCTAGAAAAATTTATGTGTTGTAAAGAAATCTTTTGTTTCCTCCTCTTAAGTAACAACAACAAAAACATGCTTTTTCTTTAGGTTCCAGGTTCCAGTTTGACAGCTAGTTTTACCACTATGACAAAGGCCTAGAAATGTTAACTGCCCCCTATTGGTATAGCCAAGTCTTTATCAAACAACTAATATTTTTCCAGCAACATATTTGTTTTGTAGAATACTAAAGGTATAAAAGATAAGATGGAAAATGTATTGTCACCTTTCCTTATCGCCTCTTCACCAAGCCTAGTTTCTTGTTTCAGTAAATATGGTAGAAGAAATAGCCAATCTTTGCCACAGTAACTTTCTCTCTGGCTGTGAACAGAAGAAATACATGCATAGAACGATTAAGAAATTACTGATAATGATACATGTGTATAAATATACATGTGCTTATATAATAAAATGTTTAAAAGTATAGTTTTAAGAATGCAGAATTAAAAACAACATAAAATAATATGCTAATAGTGGGGTGTAGCCTATATGCGGATCAGCACTGGAAACTTTGGAGAACACTTCATGTAGGAGGTGGCACATGATGTGGTTCTTGATGGATGGATAGGATGCACATAGAAAAAAGTAGTATATTAAAAGAGGAATAAGAAAGCATAAGTCAAGGTATGGAAGCAAGAGTGAGTACAGTTTATTTTAGTATAGTGAGGAAACATTTTGAATGAAACTCTGTGCTTTTATAAGAAAGTAAAAGAAAATGAATTTGAAGATGATCCAATAGCAACGGAGTGATCATGCATCATGACAGTATATGATCACATTACAACATATGAGTACATGTAGGTTCACATCTTCTCAAAAACTGTGGAAAATAGTTCAAATTATAAAAGGCAGGTTGCAAAATATTAAGTATGGAAAAGCCATTTAACCGTTTCATGGGAAGATTACAGCCACACATTATATTACAGGTATCTATCAAGTCATGACAGACTCAAGCTAGCTAGAATTTTGCAATGCAAGCATATTTCTGTACCAAATTCAATGTTTTCTAACTTCACTTCCTATTGTTCCACACCTACTCATTTTATTTGAATTGCCTCTTCCCACTGGTATACAAAATAAGCCTTCAGGGGGTTTTGGAACATAGTTTACCCTATGCTTATATTTCTGTATCTACAAGGAATTATACAGGCAAGAAATGACACTCTCTAAAATTAACTGTGCCTCAAGTATAAATTGAAATTTTATTTCAAACTATTTTTGAAAAGATGGATATTATGTAGAGATAATAGAAATAACTACTCAATGCTTTTATCGTTCAATTTCTATGTCAGGGCAAATGGTTTTCAAACAGGAGAAAAAAATGTGTCTAAGAGGAAAATAAAACCTAAGATAATATAAGAGCAGATGGTTGCTTAAAAATAATTCATTTCTTCTGGCTTAGAAAAAGTACTTTCCAGGGAACCGAGGGACGTTTTAGAGAGGATTCTATCTCATTTATTTTTCCTTCTGGAGTCATGCAAGTGTGGAAACTTCTGGAATGTTGGAGAGGACCCTGTTCTGATTTTTTTTTAAGGCAAAATGATTTCATTTCAGAAACCACAGATTGATCAATTTGACCCCAACTTCCCAATAAAATGTTTAAACAGACTCTAAAAAGAGTAGTTTGTGGGTTTTGAGATTAAAACAGATTTCACTGGGAGTCAGTTAGAAATTATTAGTAATAGCATGGAGAATTACCTCAATTTTTCTCCTCCCTTTTAATGTGGGTAACCAGTCTCTGGGGGCAATATTATGAGCATAATATATCTGAATCTTATCAGATAATATAACAACTACCTCATCTTATCTCTGTAGAAACTGATATTCTGAAGATTCTTTAGTGGCCGAATCTAATGATGATTTCATAATCACCAATTTACTAATTTTTTTCCTGTTGAATATGTACAATTGCTCATGATTTTGCATTTGCCTTGGTTTTAGTGGCTCTGTACGTACTTATTTACTTTTAAACTCTTCTTTGCCTCCTTCTTTTTGTCTCCTCTATCTTGGTCTGACATACAGGTTTCAGTCAGGCTGTGCCTTTGATTCTTAAAAAGTCCCTGATTGCGGTGTTGGTTCAGGCTTCCAACACCCCCTCTGAGAAATGAACTTTAATTCCTACAGAATAAAGGAACCAATCATTTTCTAGATGACTGTGTGCCCACAACCAACCTCCCTCACCGTTCTTGACTGTCAAGAGGAAGATAAATGATCCAATCAAATGGCTTCTCTGAAGACTTAGCACTGGGAATCCTTTAAGAGGGAAGAGGGAAAAGAGACCAGAGGAAGCAGTAGGGATGGTCGATCAGTTGTTATTCTTTCTGCGTACATTTTGAACGTGGATTTGATAAAATGCATGAACTCAGGAAAATGAGAGGAGAGAATGGAGCAGGAATGTGCACAGTGAGAGATGGAGAGAGTTTTCTAATGGTGCTCAAGGTTTTTGTTCTAATGTTCTAAGGCTCTATTTGTTACCCAAACACCAGGGGTTCATTGGGGGTCCTGTTCCTTGCCACACTGAAAGCCAATCACCGAGGCAAGTATTGCCAGGAAAGCTTTTTATTTGGATGACATGAGCCAGGGAGAATGGGAGGTTCCAGCTCAAATCCATCTCACCGTCCTGCTGAAGTCAATAGGTGATATCGTGGGTCAGAAATGTAGAAAACAGGAATTAGGGAGGGATCTGGTGAGTTTTGTTTTTTTCAAACTATAGGCCTGAGGGTCAGTTTCCTGAGAAAGAAACTCGGATAAGACAACTGATAAGTTTCAAGCTTCTAAGACAAGAAGGGTCAATTATTTCTAAGATCTCCTCCACACACACAAAATTGTAACCATTAGTTCTATAGGGAATTGAGCTGGTTTCATATTTTATATTTACCCTTTGGGTCTATGAAACAGCTCTCTTTTAATTAAATTTTCTAGATAGATCTCGCATGCTTAGGATCAAAAGAGAACCAATTAAAATACGTTTTCTTTCTTTAAAGTTGTCTTAATGGATTTATGTTATCGCTTTTCTGGACTTGAACTTACTATTAAGCTCCTATCTGATATTTTCATCACCGTGCTGAACATTCCCACTTTAATATTAGACACTGATATCCTTATTTACGTATTTTTTGCAAATCCGAGCCCGCTGGGTTTACTATCTTCTCATGACACCAACGTCTGTCTAACTTCCTAGGTTTGAAAGATTGAAAACATCTTTCACTTCTCCTAAATGGCTCTCACAGCCAATCAGTTATCAAATTGCCCTAATTTTATCCCCAGAGTAGTTTTTGCATAGATTTTTATTCTTCAAATCACTCATTCCTTGGAGCTTGCCTGAAGTAGTTTCTAACTTGTCTCCTGTTTCAGTTCTCAACAATCTGCAACCTATCCTACATTTGTATATCATGCTGAATTTAAGTAAGATTGCCAGTGGTTTGCCACTTTGAGAGATAGAGGGAAAAGATACCTTAGAGTACTCTTAAAATTTCTTTGTATAAAATAGTTTTATTTTATTCTATTATAAATTTATAAAAATAGACTAAATGTATCTTAATGGTTGTTCCAAAATCTTATACAATTTTAAATAGTTTTAACACAGAAAAAAATATGTTTAGTCTTTAATCCTGATTTGGGGGTTTTGTTTTTTATTCAAAATCCAGCAGCTATAGTGGGGATAACATTTTATGCCATTTCTAGGATACCAGCCTTTAGCTATTATTTTCAAAGTGAATGTGTTAAATCTCAACAATCATATAATCATTATTCAGTGCTCAAATAAAAATTAACATAATTATTCTGACTTTGCTTAAGAATTAAAAGATAACTCAGAGCCCTCAGCCATCTAAATTGAGATATATATGTGGGTCACAAAAAGAATCAGTATTTCAATTTACTGGATTTTTTAAGTAATAGTCATACATAATGTTATCCAGTACATAATTTATTCAGGTGAGAATATTTTAAAAATCTGATATGAAATCAAAATATGACTTTTGAAATCCCAGGTTACCCATCATATTATTATACCTTTTGGAGGTGAATTAAGCACCTAAAAAGCTCAAGTTGAGATATTAATTAAAACTATTCTGAGATTTAATCTTGAAGTTGAGACACTGTTCAAACTAAGTCTCTTAAGTAGGGTAACAATATTTTAGTTTGTATTATATAGTATATTTTCTATATTAAGATTTACATTTTGTAATCAAATAGCTGTAGGTTGGAATTCTGGTTTTGCAACTATGGATTTGGGCACCTGGACAATTTGACTAACTCTATTGAACTACACAATATTCATTTGTTGTGGCAGTTGTATTGGCTAAAACACCAACAATGATTAACCTAGAGAATAGTATATTGTAAATACTCAGTAAATTTTACCCATTACTACTGCTATTATCATCATTACTATTCCAATTTAAATTATATCTTTGGGAAAAAATAGCAAGCATTAAAAACATGTAGTGCAAGATAAGTTCAAAAACTAGAATTTTTCTTCAAGTATCAGCTATATTTCATCTTCATAATGGCATTCATATATTTACATTCATTTTAAAATTAAAATAAACACGTATTAGATAGGAAGGATTCACTACGTATATAGATTTGTAATATATATGTGATGTTTGTTTCTTCACTTTTAATATTAAAAACCAAAGTGTATAAATGATATTATTAGAAAATTTCAGCCCAAAGTCAAAAGAAAGAAAAAAATTAAGAAAATTACGACACAGAGAAGTTCATATAATACTTAAAATGTAAAAATACCTTGTTTTATTATCAGTGAAGAAATTGAGTAAGAAGGCCATAATATAATTTATTTTGAAAAATCACTCAACTTCTTTTATTGAAGCTATGTTTAGTTCTTAGTTTAAAAAGTGTAGAGAATTATTCAAACTCTTGCAAAACAGCTATTTTGATCTTCGCCAAAAATAACTAATCAAGAAACAATTATTGAAACTTATGCTTATCCTGCACAAGACTGACCTCAGGGAATGTATGTCAGGGATATTGGACACATGTAAGGGAATTTAAAGTATCTCATGTTTCTGTAACACACATTTTACTAAGGTCTCCAGGTAGAAGACCCTCAGATGATACCTTTAGGAACATTGCTTTCTTAATCTACCTTCTGGTTCATCTCACTTCTCTAGGAAAATTGCTGAGGACATTGCTTTATATGATAGTGTAACAATGCTTATAAAGACAAATTTATTACTGCAGTCTTTTTTCTTTTAAAAGAGTGAATAACAATAATAATTACAAAAGTTAACCTTTCCTAAATGTTACTGTACCAGGTATTATGCTAAGCATTTTAGATGTGTCTTCTATTTCAATCTCCTCAAAATCCTCTGAGATCGGTGCTGTTATTATCCTCATTTTTTAAATGTGGAAAATGAAGCAATGTTAAGAAATTGGTTTAAGTTCACCAAATGAATCAGAGGCAGGGCAAACATTTTAACTCAGACATCCTGACTCCTGTAATCAAGCTTTTGATCTAGTAAATCCTTGAAAGATACAAGGTTAATCAATATTGCAATTTATTTGAACCTCATTTATTTAAATGCACGTATCTAGATACCACCCATCTAGATAGGAGTGGGGTGGGAAGTGGGAGTAAACAGAATGATGATGAGCTGCTAGCAGAAATAAATACATCAGACCAACTTAGTTGGGTACACTGGCCAGAAAAGAATTCTCCAGGGAGACTTGTTAGTTATCATTTTTTGTTGTTGTTGTTGTTTTGTATTTCTTCTGGGTCCCTCGTCCATTCACCTGATGCTAACCTCACTTATTCCCTCTTGGGAAAGTGAGAAGGTAATTAATTTCTCCATAAGATGAATAATGTTCTAGACAAGCTTCAGGCACGGCTCATGTGAAATTTTGAACTCAGAAGAGGCGAACTGGGGAAGGGGTGCTCATACAAATGGTACTGTAAGGTGGCTCAGTGGGTCAAAATGGAGAGACTTTCTGTTGTTTCTAAGTGCAGCTTCTTGTGACATGGTTTCTGTGTTTTATTTCTCACTGTTGAGGGATTTTAACATGTATTTGCTCTATGGAGGTTCTCATTAAATTCTGTTGGTATAATTGGTCCTCTTCATGTTGTGAAATACAAATGAGTCTAGGTTACAATGGAAAGACACCTCAAGATATTCCATTTACAAATCGGAAGGAATATGATTTCCAGTTGATCTTACGACTCTGCATATCTCGTCTGTCTTTTCTTCTTGAAATGCAAATATGAACCTGAGCTTTGCTGTGGACATGTGGATAAACACAACTCATTTTCACCAAAACAGGGCCCAGTTTTGTAGAGCAATTAGAGACTAGTTTACGCATTGCTACTTTAAGTTTACATCCTCATTTCCACCATAAATAAATCATTAAAATACCTTTTTTTAACTCTGTCTAAACACATCTCATTGAAAAGGCAAGATCTTCTGGGACCCGATTCATTCAGTTGGTTTATGTCATTCTATTATGCTAATAAAATTGGTATTTGCTTATTCGACAGCTGCTGTGTGGGGGTTTAGAAAGTCGGTAATTAAAATCCCAAGGTTTGTGACTTCTTACAGATTTCTAAACAGAAAAATTTATAATAAGGAGAAACACAGTGATCAATGTGTAGCAGTTAGTTGGGCATTTAGGGGCATTTTTCAAACAAATGCTATAAAACCAGAAGTTAAATTACACTTTAAAAAATGCCATTTTATTTTTCAAATCAGAAGGAGTTATGATTTTATATTTTTACTGGAAGAAAAGTTCTTTGACTTGACCCCCAATATAAAATATTTATAACTAGCAAAGTGTGCAATTAAAATCTTTGGGAGAATGTTATTAGAGTTCCTGGATTCTAGTAACTCTTCTACTCTTTATTTATTCTTTAATCATTTATAAAATAGCAGTAAGAATATCAATGCAACTTATCTCATAGAATTATCATGATCCAAGAGTGTGTGAAGCACTTTTAAAACAGTCAACTGATATCCCAGATGTAAGTGACTTTTTATTAGATCAGGCATAACCACAGAGATCTTGACATTCAGTGGCAAATGAAATGTGGCCCCGGTACTGACTTCATACCAGTGACTCGCATTGAATGAAAAACCTGGTAGTGAGATCCTTTTTATGAGTTTCTCTTTCCCTGAATACTGTTGGAAAGTATAAAGCAAACACATTTCTTCATTTGATAAATTTTCGTTGAACATCTATATTGGGTGTCTTTGTCCATTTAGGCTGCTATTTTTAAAATACCATTAAGCTAGGTGGTTTACAAACAACATTTATTTCCTACAGTTCTGGACGTTGAAAATCCAAGATCAAGGCATCTTCCTATTCAGTGTCTGGTGAGAGTCTGCTTTGTGGTTCATACATAGTGCCTTCTAGCTGTGTCCTCACATGGTTGAAGGGGAAAGACACCTCTCTGGGACCTCTTTTATAAGGGTATTAATCCCATCCTGAGGGCTTCTCCCTAACTACCTAATCACCTTCCAAAGACCCATCTGCTAATGCCCCTAGGGACCTCTTTTGTAAGGGTGATAATCCCATCATGAGGGTTACTCCTTTACCACCTAATCGCCTCTCAAATGCCATCTCATTGGTGATTACGTTTCAACATATAAATGTTGGGGGGACACAAACATTCAGATGTAGCACTGTGCTAAGACATAATGAAGAGAAATGTATCATCTGCCTGTCTATCTATCTATCTATCTATCCATCTATCCATCCATCCACCTATTCCTTATTTTTTACTGTGTGTCTTCCACTCATTCAGTCATTCATACATTTCTTTATCCAACATTGCCAGAGACTGCTGGAAATACATCAGTAAAAAAAGAAATTATATTCTGTAGTGTGTTACAATGTAGTAGTCATGATAAAGATAAAATAAAGCAGAAGAAAGATGTAGTAATGCATGGGCAGAGAGAGTGGTTCTAATTTTGAATAGGGAGACCAGAAAAAGAGAGCATTAGGACAGAGAATTGATGTAAGGAAGCAAGCCATGTGGATTTCTGGGAGAAGCTTCCCACGAAGATGAACCAGCAAAGGACAAAGGCCTTAAGGCAGTAGGGGCTTGATTTATTCCAGAGATATTCCACAGCCCTGTGAGACTAAAGAAGCATGATCCTAGGAGAATCAGTAAGTGAGAAGGTCACGAAGGGAGTGAAGACACAAGTCATATAAAGATTGTGGGTTTCCTTCAAATGAAATGAGAACAGGCTGGAAGTTTGAGCAGAAATGAGATATACAAATGACTTAGTCTTCACAAGATATGTTTGGCTGCTCTGCATGAGAGTTGTTAGGATGCTTTTCCAAGAAGCCAGGGAATGAGCAGTGATGGTAGCACTGGAGTTATAGCAATGAAGGCAGAGTTAGGCCTAGTAGAATTTGCTGCCTGAAGTGGGACAGGTTATAAAGAGTGGAGTGTAGAACAGTATCATTTTTTGTGGTTGTTTGTGTTTATGTTTTCCTTTTACATTTACATTTACAAGATGGAGAAGTTGCATTTCCAAGATGGAGGGTTACATTTATAAGATGAAGAAGACGGAGAGGAACACAGTAAAATAAGGGAGCTCAGTTTTCATCATGTAGAGTTGGAGAGCCCTATTAGGCATTTAACTGTACATGATGAGTGGAAGTTGGCTTAATGAATGTGAGATTGAGAAAAAAATTCTATGTTGCAGTTAAAATAGCTGGAAATTATTAGTCTACAGACAGTCGATAAAACCATGAGATTGGAGCGCATCGAACGCATGAATCTACAGAAAAGCCAAAAACCTTGGGATCTGAGTTATCAGCTATCCTGACCTTAAAGAGGTCAAACAGATGATAAATGACAACAAAGAAGTCAGAGTGGAAGAAGAAAAAATAAATAAATCAAAGAGAAGAAATTGTCATGCAAAAGGAAGTGGTGGAACTGGACAAATGCTCTTGATGAGTCAAGATAGACGAGGATTTGCCCTTGGATTTAGCAGTGTGGTCAATGAGAACCTTGGCAATTGCCAACTAGTACACAATTTAGAAAATAATCATATAATCACCTGAAGGTATATAAATTTGCTACTGTAAAATGATGGTACAATGAGATTTAATTACAGGAACGTTTATCTTGGTAAAAGCAAGCTATAGAGAAGACTTATTGGAGAAAGTGATGGCCAGGAGAAAGCTGAAGACCTAGTCAGAACTAACTAGGGGAAAGAAAGAGGGAATAATTGCCCAAATCAAAGGACGTCTTCTCCAGGAAGGGACCAATATAGTACCTGTGTACAAGCAATGACAGCCAGGGTTAAAGCGAAAGGGGATGGATTGCAGTGCCTGGAAAAACCTGTTACAGTTTTCTTTTGTTTGTTTTATATTCTAAAAACAATGAAAAAAATCATTAAGGGGTTTTTAAGGAGGACAGAAATAGAGATATTTATGCTGCTTTTAAAAAACAAATTAGAAGAAATCACTGCAGATGACAAAAAGAAGAGTTGAATTGCCTAGAAAATTACAGTAGCTCACAGAGAAAGAATAGTAGGCTGGCCTAGAACAATTAGTGGTAATTTTGAAGAGAAACAGACAGATTTGAGAGAACAGAAAATTCTAAGGCTGGGTAAGGTGACACATATCTGTACTTCCAGCACTTTGGGAGAGGCCGAGGTGGGAAGATCACGTGAGCCCAGGAGTTTGAGACCAGCCTGGGCAAGATAATGAGACTCTCTCTCTACAAAACATTTTAAAAATATTAGTCAGGTGTGGGGGTGTGTACCTGTTGCCAAACTACTCGGGAGGCTGAGTAGGGAGGATTACTTCTAAAGAGCACAGTTGAAACGTTTAGCGGAGAAAATATCCTGAACTTGAATTAAATAAGTACCCTTAAATATTTGCAAATAATTTAAAATACCTTAGTATTCTTCATTTTTCTTTAATGCTAAGAGACAGAAACCTGGGATGACAGTCTTGGCCTTGTCAGCAGGTTAGCCCACAGAAAACTGCATTTATGCTGCTCTGTGGAAGACAAGTGAAAATGAAGGAAAAAAATATAAATCATATTACTGGAAAAATATCAGATAAAATTATTTCCATCAAGTAGTTCTTATCTATATTATTTATTCTTATAACTGAAAATTGTATATGTCTAAATAATTCAGGGGAAGGAAACGATATTAAAAATAAACTGATAAGAATAACATGCTAAGAGTTTTTAAACATATAAAAACCTGCACATCTTAATTTAATCATATATTCTAGTTGGTTCTATTTTTAGCACGGCAGATTGAAAGTGACTTGTACATTTGATTCTTCACTCTAATGCTGCAGAAGACTATTTGAATGGCATCCAAGCAGCAATAATATGTGTAGCAAAAGCTTCAAAAGAGTCATTCATTTAACTCACTACTTATGTGTTTTTCCATCCTGGCCAAGCAAAAATCTCCTATTGGCAGAATAGGATTTCAGATGATTTCCATGTAATCTGTTTGCTCTACGATGGGAGAATTATCTTATGGGCACCTAGTTCACTTAATAAGCATACTGCCTAGAGAGAAAGCAGAAAGGCTATTTGGCTTGAACAGTCACCCAATAGTTCATGAAGTTATTATCTTCCACCTCAGCCAGGAGTCAAAACTCCTGGCTGCTGAAACAGAGTTTGGGAAAATCCCAATAATACATATCCCCAATGACATAGCACTGTGAACAGCATATGCAAATGAATGTGGGAAATAGGGTGCTAATATCGGTGTGTATTAGTTATAGCTTTCTCTAGAAATAGAATTATCTGCTCTCAGGGAATCTGATGATTGATTCATTGAAGACTTGGAAGTTAGATTGTCAGTAAATGGAAAATTACTCTTCATGTATGTAATACTTTTTTCCTTAGAAAACAGAGGGATTAATTTAAATTTAGGCAAAATATAGCTGAGATGCAAGATAGATTTTCGTACTCTTTACAAGCCTTTTGGGAAGTGTTAACACACGCTTTGGGATTTTTCACACCCAAATGTTATTTGATGCATCTGGTACAACAGGTGGCATGGCCAATAGGTCATTTCAGCACGATAATTTGACTCCATATTTATTAGCGCAAAATATGTGTTTAATGAGTATTTCTTCTATCACTATTTAAACCATCATAACTCATCTCACCCTGCTTTTTTTCCCTCTTTCTTTCCTCCTCTTCCTCCTCTGTCTCTTCTTCCTTCCCCTTCTTCTTTTTAAATAAAACAGACAGGATAGGCAAATGCGAGTTTTAAAATGCCCTAGTCATTTTCAGGAGAGTTCTTAAAATGAAACAAAAGAAAACACATATGCTCAGAGCATAGTAAGAGAAATACTGAAAAGGGGCATTTCTCATAAACTACGATTGTTCTGGTTTAAAATCTAGCAACTGGAAATGCATTTAGCAACACAGCAATTCATTCACATTTAATTATTCATCCTTTTTTCCCCCAAATATTTGTTGAGTCTATGTGCAAGGCCCTATTCAAAAGTAGAAGTAGTATATTTTGTATTTTGAAATCAAATCTAAGACTTAACAGATATATCAATCTCCATGATTTAAAATCAACTATATGCAGCAGCAAACATGAATATATGTTTAAAATCTAAGCTTGAAAGACTACATCAGATTTTAGGTCCAGGTGCCGTGGCAGACACCTGCAATCCCAGCACTTTGGGAGGCTGAGGTAAAAGGATTGTTTGAAGCCAGGAGTTCAAAACCATCAAAACCAGCCTGGGCAACTTAGTGAGACTCAATCTCTAAAAATAATAATTTAAAAAAAAAAAAACAACGCATGATTTTGGCACAAAGAAATTACTGGAGGAAAATAAACATTACTCTTTTGCCTTATATTATGCTATTTACCATTGGCTCTCTAAAGCATAGTGAAATAAAACGTTGTATTATCAGTGCATATATTCTATTATTAAACTTGACTTCTACTTATTTACATATCAAAATAAATTTTAGTGGGGTGGAGTCATGCTGCTTTTGTTGCTGAAAAGTTCTCTATAACTTTAAAAGAAACTATCATCTTGATAGTTTGGAAACATAATGCTTCCAAGTAGACTGGAGTATGAGCATAAAGGTTTTCTTTTTTAGATTAGAAAATATAGTTTATTTAGAAAGTAAATTAGAGAAGGAGAGAGAATGGGGAGATTCACCTCCCTAAGGTAGGGGAGGGGACCAAAACCAGGAAACATAGCAGACAGAGTCCATAGCTCCAAGAGCACATGACCATACCAGACTCTAGTAAGGCAATGGCTGAACATGAAGTTTTACGATGTCAATTATATTATCCCGACCACTTCTACAACTGATAGATGAAAAAAATTAAGATATATTCTATGTTAGTAAGTCTTAAACAAATTCATCAGGATTTGTTTTAAAATTATGTAACTGCCTCAGTTCCATCAGCAGATGAAAATTAGCTCTGCATAATAATTAGAGAAGAGAAAATAGTAAGTTAAGAGAAATAATAAGTTAACTGGGATATGAATAGGATGACAATACAATTATTAAAAATACGTATAAAATGCAAGTTGCGTTCATTGTAAAGAGCACATTATTAGGGGGTGTTCCTACTTTGAAAGAAAATAAAACTATTTTAATTTTAAATATCAAAGCATTTATAGCTACAGGTGAAGAAGCAATAAAAATAGATAAAGTTTAAACAATTGTTTAAATATGGGGAAACTATATTAGCTATTTCATGGAATGTAATATAATATTGGTCATTTAAAAAATAATAAAGCCATGTTAGAAAACAAAAATGTGAGATTTTATCATCAAAACCTGTAATATGTGATACCTAAGTCTGAATTCAAAACAATTACTGTTTTTTTGTTTTGTTTTATTTTTATTTTTTGACTATTGAGATGTGATCCCTAATGGGAGATTAAATATTTGATTCTGACTTATGCAAATGGATTTAGCTTCATCAGCTAGTTTTACCTTAGAAACAGATTTGTTATGAATGACAATATTACCTGTTAAAAGTAGTCAGGTGCAATTAATGACAGCATCGAAAAACTTAAGTCAAAGCAAGACAATTAATTGCATACGCATTCTAGTTGGAATTCAGTTGGAATACATGACCAAGTTGGTCTCAGTTTATTTTTTAAGGCATTCGGTAAACCAGCCTGCATCTATTTTGATATCTGTAGATGTGCAGTGTTAAATTCCTACTTGTTTGATCTTATGGAGTGTGTTAGTCTTCCAGTAGGTAAACTATATTCACATGCCTTGTCCCAATAAGTGCTATAATAGCACTTGGTCCAATAGCATCAGTTATAAGATATGATTAACTTTTTCTGGCAGAGTGAGAATCAAACAACTCTCACTTTTCAACACTTATTCCGAAGGTTTGCCTAAGTGGTCATTATTTCAATCTACTGACTACTCTTCAGGTTTGATATTTGGGAGGCTCAAAATTATGCTCTACATTGGGACTTACTACTATTTACATGTCTTGTTTCGCCTCTGTTTCTTTTTCTTTTCTTTCCTTTCTTTGCAGATACAAAGGATATAAGACTCTAATCATGCTCTTCTTGTATCTATGCTGTTTACCACCAGATCCTCCAGGTTTTCAAATTACCATAAGAATCTGCATCCATATTTAAGAGTTTCAAGTCCCTAAACATCAGCTGGCTTCCTTCAGTTAATCATTCTTTTCTGCACAAGGAATCTGCCTACACAATTTACCTCAAAGTACTTGCATCCAACTTCCTTCTGCCTTGCTGTAGTTGCTCTGCTGTTTTCCGGCTCTGATTAATTCCTCACATCTGATATTAATATATATGCTCACTTTTAAATCATATTCTCTACATCCAGAGCTCAGTTCTATTCTCACCTGATCTAGCAGCTTTATTCAAAATAATCCAAATATGAGTAGATAATTCTTGTAGAGGACAAGAGTTCTCCTTCCCCTTTCTTCAAATGGACAGGCACTTGGATGTTTCCAATTGTCTCCCAAATATCCATGTACTGAGTTGCCTAGTAACAGTTCATATGATTAAGTTGCATCACACTAAGAGCTTTGTTCAAGCAGAATTATAGGAATTAAGAGTGTCCTAGGCCAAGAAGAAGTTGAAATTCTTCAACTATTTCAGCTAAGTATCTCAGGTGCTTAGATATGAATATCATCTATTTCAGCATAAGGAGATACAATTTCAGTCAATTGCTACCCTACTTATATTTTTGAAACTTCTCTATGTAATTGGAAAGTGCATTAGTGTAAAGTCACTTGTTGCTGTCTTAGATGATTTTCCCCCCCAAGGAGAAAAGATATAGAGTGACTTATTATTTGCTCGCCAAATAAAAAATTGTGTCACTTGTGGAAAATTCCCTAGCTGTGCTTACCATGTTCATGCTGAGACTGAAAAATCAAATAAACTTGTTACTCCACCCACCTGAGATGTATATTTTACTCTTTCATTCACTTAAAAAATAAAATTGGAACTTAAGTACATATAATTTACTTTCCTTAAAAAAAATTAGTCTCTAGTTCACAAAGACTATTGGAAACTACTGTTTCATAAATAATTTGAATTATAAAAAATCATATAGTGAATTTCTTAATCCAAACCACTTATTTTAATAAATTGTTACTTTCTTAGCAGTTCTAGAAAGATACAAGTTATATGTTTGTCCAGTAACATGATGACCTATTATGTATTAAGCACCTGTTTAGCAGTCAGCTTTGAAAAATGCTTTTTCTAGCAGTACCTAACACTAATTTTTTATTATCAGATATAAAATTATTTGTATTTTAAGTCACAAGACACAATCTTGAGAAATATTAATACAAATATTCTGGAGTATTTTTTTATTATCAGATTAGAGAATAAAATAGCACACAAGGACTTAAAAAAAATAAGTGTCATTTTATTTTCCTCTTTAGAGGCTTAGACCATTGGTTAGAACTAGCATTATTATAGGGTCATCTAACAGTTCTTATGCCAGGTTATGGGCCTTGGTCATTAAAGGTATTCTTTTACATTCAGTGGGTGAATTTCACCTGGTAAAGCACATTATAGATGTTATGCATACGTGTCTTTCTACATATGGTAACTTTTCCTGAGACCTTGTGCTTAAAGTCACTGTAAAGAAATTCTCACCGGTGGGCTCGGTGGCTCAGCCTGTAATCCCGCACCTTGGGAGGCTGAGGTGAGTGGATTGCCTGAGCCCGTGGGTTCAAGACCCACCTCGGCAACTTGGCGAGATCCCATCTCTACAATAAATCAAAAAATTGGCCGGGCGTGGTGGCGTGCGCCTATAGTTCCAGCTACTTGGAAGGCTGAGGCGGAGGGATCGCTGGAGCCCAGCAGGTTGAGGCTGTGGTGGCCAGGAGCAGCCACTGCACTCTAGTCTGGGCGACAGAGTAAGACTCCAACTCAAAAAAAAAAAAAGAAATTCTCCAACTAGGTCACTAACTATCCTGATCTGGTGAGTCTATTCATTCTATATCTTTGTTGTATACAATTGCATGATAAACCCCTAAAAATACATAATAAGTTCAGTTGAACTCGTATTTTTAAAATTGACTATCAGTGGCTTAAATAGGTTTGCTATGAATTGCTGTTTCATTGTTATTATTTGCAAGAGTAATTATTGAGAAACAAGAACTTAAAAAGTAACCTGAGAAATCATGAAACATAATTTTGCAAAATAGATCCCTTGAAACTGTGTCAGCAATTACAGCATGTCTGAAGTCTTCTCTCCATAATTTATCAATTCCATGTTAAAACATACTCAACTATTAATAGAATTCTAGCCTTTCCGTTGGCAATCCAGGGACACCCGTCTTATCCAAAGATAAAGGCCATCTCCAGAACACAGATAAAAGTTTCTGATGTTGGCGTGTCGGAGCACTTCTCAAATTCCTGTTTTGCACCATCATTCTCCAATCTGTTTTCTTTAAAATAGAATATATTTTCATCTGAGATTTCCCCTCTCCAGCTGCTTAATATAAGTACTTCATTGATTTAGTTCTTTCTACTATGTGATTGCATTTTTCTTTTTCCGAGTCTACCGATTTCTGCAATTTATGGACTGAGAATCTCACATTACTCTCTGGGTGGTTTATGTAAATAACAATAATAAAAGCCCCTGAAGCCCCATCCCTGTTCCCAGTGGTATCCCACTGACCTCTTTTCAGCTTGAAAAGGTTCTATCTATTGCTGGGTTTTTTTCCTTCCCACCGGCAATTTTCAGCCTACTGTGCTGCTTCGTCTGATTTTTCGACACTTTCTTGACTCAAGAATTAATTATTGAAATGTATCAGATGCACTCTGAAAATGTCAGTGTATTTGCTAGGATTTCCTAAGAAGCAAGCATTTCAGCCAATATGATATTGGGACTGAATTTCAAGCAGCACCTTTCTCCACAGATTCTTTTCACAGATGATCTATGCCATCTAGGAAAAGGTTTGTGCTGCATAAGCCCATTTGTCTCCATCACTTTAAAGCAGAATGTTTACCTTTGCATTTTAGTGCCTTTTTTTCCTCATTGAAACTTTAACAAACACTTTGTATAGAGCTACAAGAGACTCACAGAAGCTGTCCATCTCTCCTCCTGCCTCCTAACCGGCCTGTGGCTAATTCAATCTGCCCAATTCAGATGGTTATTGATCCTGGTATAAAAAGGAATTCACAACCTGCCTTGTATTTGGTGGAATATTCTACAAGCCTATTCTCACAAATTCAGACGCAGGAATTCATACCCTGAATAGCGCAGAAAAGCAGCCTCCGAGTGGAAGCGATTTCAACACAAAGATTAAAATAACCTGAAAGAGATTCAAGAGCATTTACGAAAACATTCCAGGTATAGGTTTAGGAAGATAAGAGATGTTTTAAGACACAAGATGCAATTTTGAAAAATATTAATAAAAATATTCTGGGGTAGTTTAGATTTCATTCTTATTGATTATTGCAAAATAATTATTAAGTACCTACTGTATGCTAAGTTCCACTCTAGGTACTTCTGTGCCACTGGTGTACATAATTAACAAAAGAGACGGAAAACCCAGCCTCAAAGAATATGTATCCTAGTGGGGAAATAAAATAAGAGCAAAACAAGTAGACAATACAGTTATGTTTAGCAAATTTTCCTTGAATTAGTTTTTTAGTATTTGTTCTGTTGTTTTGCCTTTTTTTTTAGTTGGAGTCTCATTCCATTGCCCAGGCTAGAGTTCTGTGGCACACTCACGGTCACCCCAGCATCAACCTGCTGGGCTCCGTCAATCCTTCCACCTCAGCCTTCCAAGTAGCTGGAATTACAGGTGTGCACTACCATGCCTGGCTAATTTTTTTTTGGGGGGGGAGGGTTATTGTAGAGACAAGGTCTCGCCAAGTTGCTCAGGCTGGCCTCGAACCCGCAGACGCAGTCAATCCACTCACCTCAGCCTCCCAAGTGGTGGGATTACAGGCTGAGCCACAGAGCCCGGCCACAGTTATGTCTAAAGGTGGTTAATTCTATAAAGAAACAGGGAAGAATGTTGGGACACACCTGGAGATTTTTAAATGGAGTAGTCTGAATAGGGCCTTATGGAGAAAGTGACGTTTGGACAAAATGACGGTGGTGAGGGGACAACTGTGAGGATATGGAGGGTGGACACACTAGGAGTTAAGAGCAAGAACAGTACAAGGGTCCAGAGGCATGGGGAAAACTAGGCAGTCTTAGGAAGGTGAGGGTGATGCAGACAGATGCAGGCAGAGGCAGGAAGCGGGGTGGATGAGGAGTATGGAAGAGGAAGCTAACAGGATCTGGTTGTGTGCTACCAAGAGGCCAGCTCATGGACTCAGCTTTTGCCCCCAGTGCAAGGGCGGAGCGTTGGGGACAAGCAAGGGAATGACGTGATCTGTCGTATGAATGCAAAGGATGCTTCTGGTTGCCCTGTGGGTGACGGCTGAAGGGGTTACTGCATGTGCTGCTATGGGGAAGAGATACAGGCTTCTGTCATGGGCCAGCATGGAGTGGGTGAGAAGAAATTGCATTTGATTTGAAAGGGTAGACAGGGGAATGTTCTGGCAGGTTGGGGTAGATGCAGAGAATAAGAGTCAAGGACACCTCCAAGGCTTTGGCCTTTTACCATTGTAGGGATCTCACTCCCATCAACTGAGATGAGGAAGACTACAGACTCCATAGCTGAAGGAAGTAGCTACCCAGTTCTTATGATAGACGTCATTCATAAATATATACGTTTAATATATGTATATGTGTAGCATTCACAATGTTATACAATTATATACTATTCTATCATCTAAATAACCCAACTGTTGTGCAACTCATGGAGTCATTTAAGCTGTTGCCTACCCCCCAACACTATATAAAGTCCTGAACAAACACATTTTAAATAAACTTTTATTATTACAGAATTTTTCTTTCTTTTTTTTTTTTAAGTTGGAGTTATTGAGGGGACAGAAAAGCTCCCACAGTGGGAGGGGACCCGAGGGGGTTACCCAGAATTTGTATTTCTATAAAATGAGTACCAGAAGTTAGATTGCTGGGTTAAATGATACAACTATTTGTAAAAAAAAAGAAAAGCAAAGAAAAAAGAAACGTTTTTCTCTCTCTCTCTTTTTTTTTTTTTTTTTTTAGATAAGATCTTGCCATTTTGCCTAGGCTGGCATTGAATTCCTGTGCTCAAAGGCTCCTCCCACGTGACCTTCCCAAAGTGCTTGAACTACAGGCTTTCCAGTTAGTTGTAAAATATTCCTTTACATTATTCCAGATGACTCCCATATAAGATTATGGAAACTCGCCTTTTAATCAATATAAATTCACTAAACACAAGAGTTGCCGCTTTCCTGAATCTTGGCTAACGTCCCATGTAATCCCTTTTTTTTTTGAGTTGGAGTCTCACTCTGTCGCCCAGACTGGAGTGCAGGGGCCGCTCCCAGCCACCGCAGCCTCGACCTGCTGGGCTCCGGCAGTCCTTCCGCCTCAGCCTTCCAAGTAGCTGAAACTACAGGCGCGCGCTACCACGCCCGGCTGATTTTTTGATTTATTGTAGAGATGAGGTCTTGCTTGCCCAGGCGGGTCTCAAACCCGCAGGCTCAGGCAATCCACTCACCTCAGCCTCCCAAAGGCGTGGGATTACAGGCTGATCCACCGAGCCTGGCGCCATGTAATTCCTTTAAAAAAATTTGTCAAATAGGATGGCTAAATATGATCACATTCTTTCCTCTGTAATCTCCTTGGCTACTGGTCATAATTACTTAACTGGAATTCTACTGGGCATTTTGGAGCTATCTTTCTGGACATAGAAAACTGTTAGTCAACATATTCTCACAAATTTTTAAAACACCCTTTTATTTTTTAAGGGTATTTTAGGAAGATAATATACTAAACTAAAGTGTTAAGAACTTAGTAGATGTATTTTTTCAAGTTTAATTTAATATAATATTTAAAACTAGTGTCAGGGAGTCTGTAGTCAGAGATTAAGAAATTGAAATAATTAGAAATTATGTATTCTACTCAATTATGTAGTTATTGCCACTTTCTGCTAACCGATTTTGTCTTAACACAGGATTATCTACGATAGTAAATGATTTTTAAAATTGTTGCATAAAACTAATTCTGAGCATATTATAAAAATTGGGTGGTGTTTAATATTTTTTTTCTGAGAGTCCTCCCTTGTTAATCTTTCTCTCTTTTATCTATTTTTCTCTCTCTTTTTTTCCGTGGTCTGTTTATTTTTCTATTGGAATCAAAGTCCATTCCCAAGTTCACCCCTCTTCACTGCAACACAGTGAAAAGATCAACAACAATTTATGGTCAATTGGGAAAAATAGAGGATATATATGTTAGGAAAATACAGTTATCACACAACGTACATTTATTGGTTTATCAGCACTTTTTAAAAAGCATTAAGATATTTTCTATTTTGACCACTGTAGTGAAAACTTCCCAAGAAAGCAAGTAGGACATCATTATAAACACCAGACATTTCATAGCCATCCAGCAGGGCCATCCAAGGCTACAGAGGTGGACGTGGCTTGGGCTTTTTGGCAAGTTGTACAGCTGTACAGGATTTATTTTTGATTGTTTCCAGATTCTAGAAATAAACTGGTTGATAATTAGCATTGTCATTTTATTACATAAATATAACTGAAGAAATATAATTGAAGGAGCTCTGTGCATCGTTTTTAATGATTTAAGATGAAAGTTGGCCCGGCTGGGTGGCTCAGCCTGTAATCCCGTGCTTTGGGAGGCCGAGGTGAGTGGATTGCCTGAGCCCGTGGGTTCGAGACCCGCCTGGGCAACTTGGTGAGAGCTCATCTTTACAATAAATCAAAAAATTAGCCAGGCGTGGTAGCGCACGCCTGGAGTTCCAGCTACTGGAAGGCTGAGGCGGAAGGATTGCCAGAGCCCAGCAGGTCGAGGCTGCGGTGGCCAGGAGCGGCCACTGCACTCCAGCCTGGGTGACAGAGTGAGACTCCAACTCAAAAAAACCAAAACAAAACAAAAAACAAAACAAAACAAAACAAAAGATGAAAGTTATAGAAGAAAAGGTAAGGAGAAGTTGTAATGTAACCTTATGATTCTAAGCACAAAACAAGTGTGTGATATAACTGCATTTTTCTAAATTTGACAAAATAGTACTTTGTGCCATCGTTGGGCCATGTGCCTTTTTTTCTCCTTTTCTCTGTCTCCGTCTTTTTTATTATCAGTTTTGTTTCTCACAGCTCTCAGCCCCATGGGACTGTCCTGCCGCTCTTGAGCCAGTCTGGGTGCCACAAAAATTAAGGAGCTGTCTAGAACTTTCTTTCCAGACCTAATGCAAGCTTATGTCTATTGCAGGAGTTTAGGTTTAGGCCTAAGATCTACTGAGGCAGAGTTGCTCAAGAATCCCTTAGGATTATCTGGATCTTCTGTTGTCTTCCTGTGGCTCAGGGGATGATTTCCCTCAATCCTCATTTCCTCTTTCTGTGCTAGTCATGGATTTTCCTTCTTGGAATCAGAGACAGTTGTGTCTTATCTCCCCACTCCACCCTCATCATGGTTTTTCCCAATCTTTTGTTAAGTCCAAGTTTATCCTCTTAGAACCTAGGCTTTTAAAAATCCAAAAACCAGGAAAGACTTCTTTCCCCCCCCTAATTTTTGAACATATGTTTTCCCTGATATTATAATACTGAACAGCCTGATTTAGGAGGGTGAAGCTGGATGAAGAGAAGACCTCGGCAGATCTGGAAACACTAGAAAAAATTTAGTCATATTTCCAAAATATGCCACCACAGATAAAATGACTACCAAATGCATTACAAAAACCATCCTATACTTTCCTGACCCTTAAGTTACTTGTTTACCAAGCAATTTCTCTTACATTTTAAAGAACTATCTTGTATTCAGTATTGTTACTTTATAGATGAAGAATGTGTGATTTAAAAAAAAATAAGTAATTTCTTTTAGAATCACCTATGAATAGAGAGTTAAGACAATATTGAAACACAAATCTTCATATTATGTGACAAATAATTTTCTACTTAATGTTTTCTTATGTTTGCATATTATTAAAAATAATTTGTCCATCCTCCAGTTAGAAAGAAAGGGTAAATAAGTCACTTGTAATTAATGATGAGAAGTTATTAGGGCCTTATAGAAAGTGAAGGCAACATGAAGGGAAGACAGGGAATGAGAGGCATAGAATCAGTTCATCTTAACAGAGCTATCTCAAGGGAAAGAGAGAACCTTCTCCGATATCCCAGTGCCTTACAACTAAAAAGAGGATATTAAATGCATATGACAGAAACAATGCAATGAAGAATATATATAAATTGATGGTCCCAGATGTAATATGCAGACTACTTTAGTGTTGGAAGCAGAATTAACATTTTGCAAATTTATAAAAACGTAGGACCTTTGCTAATTCCATAATAACCACTGTCTCGGTGAGATCATCAAAAGCATAATCAGGTTTGTGTATATGATTTATTTTGACCATGAAGAGGTTTTCTATAAGTTATGTGCTGCAGGGGACATTGTTTGGAAAGAGTTAGAGTGGGCCTCATACAAAGAGAAATAGCAATTGATAGAGTAAAAATCCTTTATATGAACGTGTTTCCTCTGTAAACTTGTATGGCATGTGAATCAAAGAAAGATGGTTCATTTTTAACGTTTTATTATAATATCAAACATCTTTTCAATGTGTTTTAAAAAATTAATGTGCAGGAAATTGTCTTATAAATTGAGAACTTTTTTACCATTGAAACATAATCTACGTTAGTCGAAAAAGAAGATTCTTTATGTAGTTTTTTTTTCCTCTATCAAACTCAAAAACATTCCTCTTCCAGACATCAAAGACTTTCTCTCATCATACTGCTCTTAATAGGTCTCAATATTTTAGCTTTTAAAAGAAGAGTACTGCAAAGTTCAGTTATAGTCCTCTTATAATCAGCTTTATCTTATTTATGTCTAGACATCCACTAAAAAAAAAAAAATAATAAGCACACAGCAATGCCGAAAGAAACGAAGCAGGCAAAATAGCCTAAATTGTCCTTGTGTCTCCTTTCGAGTCAGTTTATTTCTCTACCCAGGTTTCTGATGGGTATCTGTGTTTGTGCAGGATGTCTGACTGTATCAGCTTCAGCTGAATGCTCACTTATCTGAGTCTAATAGTATCAGAGCCCTGGATGCAAATGGGATGGAGTAGACTAGAAGAGAGAGGTTGTGTTAGTCACACCACACATGGCTTGGTTTCACATCATCTGAAAAACTTGCCCTGCCTGGCTAACTCACTCCTCCCACAGCTGCCCGCCTCCCTGTCCCATTAGGGGGCTTTCCTCTGAGCGCCCTTATTGTTACTTGCCTCTTTCAGAGTGTTTAGCATATGCTGTTGTCTTTATTTATATGTATTTTCATTTTCTTAAATTGTAAGGCACTTGACTAGTCTGTAACATATAGTACCTGGTAGTCTGTAAGTGCTCAGTATATGACTGCTGGATAAGTGAATTAATTCTAAAAGTATTCAAGCAATGCACTGGAAGAAGGCAGCCTGAAACAGGCCGTAAATAGTAACAATCACTTTTGATATTAAATGGAAAGGCATGGAATAAAAAGAAGTGTCTTAAGAGGAGTTCAGTAAACTTTTCAGAGTGTAGCTTTCATAGTGTTTATAATTTATAACTAATGCAGACTGGCAAGAGTAATTCATGGGGAAAAATGTATATATATATCTCCTTAAAACAACAGATTGGCACCATATTCCTGATCATTAGTAAACAGAACATGTCAGACCAGGCATATCCGTTTGAAACAAAATAATCTAATACCATACACAAGGCAAACAAGCAACAAGAACAAATTTCATATCAAACATCTCCCCAAATCTTTGTTATCGATAATAATAACAGGGGAAGGACAATAAGTAAATATTCCAGAGCACCAACTAAGTGCAGAGGCATTTCTAAGCACTTTTCACCCATTATCTCACTTCTCCTTTATTCCAACCTTAGAAGAAATAGAGTCCTGTGAGTCTGATTGTTACAAGAGTGATCCGCATGATAATTATTCTTCTGAATGCTTCACTTTCATAGTATTCCTATTTTTTCCTACTTCTCTTTACATTACTAGATGCTTTCATAAAAGTACAGATCAATTTTGTTAGAAATTGACAATATGAAAAGAGTATTACCTGTTCTAAAACAGACACAATTTAGGATATCCCTGTATCTTAGGATGTTTTGTGGACCATTACATGATAAAAATGCTGGAAGGGAAGTCTATGCAGTCAAGAATAGACATGTTTTGTGTATTTGTGTGGTGTGGTTATGCACAGAGCAGAAGACACACTTGGTCGTCACACAACCATCGCAAAGTTCTAAAGTTTTTTATATGCAGACGTTCATGAATTTATTTGGGTTGAAATTCAGTAAATGCGGCATGACTCTACCATTTCTTCTTTCATTTTCAAGTGCTAATATTTGCCTATTCTTAAGTCATTTTTTTTGTTTGTTTAGTTGGAAGGATTTGGGGATATATTCAATACCAGTTTTTGTTGTTGTTTGTCTGCTTTGTATTGAATTATTTTGCTTTAGAAGTATTTGCCTCTTCTGATATTTTATTTCTCTAATGGTCAAGAGTATGGCACTCATGTTTTTCTTTAAGGTGATGTAATTCTTTTTCATGAATTACTCTTGTCGTTCTACATTAGCTATAAATCATAAGCACCATTAAAGCTGGACTCGAAGAAGTTTATTGAACTTATCTTAAGACATTTTTATATCCCATATCCTTCTATTTAATATCAAAAGTTCAACCTTTAATCATGCATTTTCATTTTCTGAAAATGTCTAGTAATTTTCTTACCAACTCCACATCTTTTGAGATGCGTTTTCATCTTAAGTGAGTTTATTTGGACATTAGGTAGCATTTGATGAAATGTGAATGGTGTGTTCTCTGCTGCTTAATTTTCTGAGGTCATCCCCTCACCTTTCAAAGATTTGCCACTTATTCGTCTGTCTTTAATCCTGCAATTGGAAATTTGGGAACAAAGCAGAATCATTATAGCCAGCAGGACTGAAAATACCAACATTCTTCCTCTTGATCTCCTGCTGTATTGGAAATATTCTGTGACTCACTGAAACACATTGAATTACAGCATTTGGGGTTATGGAAAAGAAATTAATGTTCAATCTTTGTGTTCTTCCAATGCTTTTATTATACATAGGAAAATAGGATAAAGAAAACATATTTTTCTTTTTCTTGTGGTAAGAACAACTAGATTCTTTAGTGGGACACTTTTCCTAAAATAGGTAGAAAAAAATAACCAATGCAATGGTATAAGATATTTACTATTATAGATGTCTGATGTTGCTCTGATACTGAGATTAAAAAGAACTTATAGTATTATTTTTTTTTACTGACTAGTTTCCTAAACAGGCTCCTTTATGCTATCTGTGTTCATATAAACAGGGGAACATGTCACTTCATATGTGACACCCTTTACCTTGTATTATAATTGTATGAGCTGGGTAAGAATCTGGTTCATGAAAAACAAATATTCATTTTGTTTCTCAGAAGCCTCGTTATAAAATTAGATATAAGATAAGCATTCAATTTGGAAGTTAAATGAGAGGAATTAAAAATTAACTAAGATATGCATAAGAGAACATTTTAAAAAGTAACTACCCAGGAATCTTGAGACCAAAAAAGAAAGAACATAGATTAAAGTTGGAGGGGTGAAGGAAAGGAGTCATTCTGCTGGGGAGAAAGAGGGCAGGGTGGTGATGCTGGAGCAGGAGGAAAGCATCTGTGATGAAAACTGAGTCAATGGGTCAAACACTCATGGAGAGCATGTGTGATGAGGAAGGACCTGCATATCCCTGAGCATGAAGCCAACCAGTTGTTCATTGGGCATCAGTTTCTTCAGCGGAAGATATTTGAAAAATGGTTTTGGGATTGAAATGTCAACCACCTTAGGGAACGTGAGATGTCCTCCTACAATATTTATTCATCATTTTGACAACATATATGTTTAAATTAGTGTACTTTATGAAACACCTTCATTGAGAAATGGTACGTTATTTCTATTCTCTTATTTCCTGGAAGTTTCATTCAAAGCTCTCGCATCTATCTTTGACATCAGATCTTTGACATCACGAAAGACATTTTTGACTCATTTAACATGATTGCTGGGCACATCTTCACATCCATTTAAGTTGTGTGAGACACTGCAGCATTCTGATTGGTCTATGATACTGGCACTGAGAATGTTAATGCAAGCCCAAAGTACCCATTTGCTATTCATAATCTACACAAGATAATCACTGAATACGTTTCTTAAAGGATCTTTCAAAAACTTGACAGCCAGCATCTGCAATGATCAAGGCATACACTTAGGACTTGTCCATGTTAAATTCTGTTTTATTTTCTGTTTGTAAAGATTGTATCACATGATCTTTCTAAAAACCAGAACCATCACCAAATGATGTCATTTGCTAAATGTCTCTTCTGGCTATAGCGGTATGAGAACTTTTATAAGGATTAATATCTACAGTAACTTTCCTTAGAAATGATTTTAGACAGAATGAATCAATCAGGACCTCAGCAGAAAACACTCAACTTTAACATAATTTGACCAGAACTTAACAAAGAGACCCTTAACAAAGGATTGGGTGAGATATAGAGAAATCACAAGGGACAATGCACTGTCCCATGGTTGAAAGCAAGGAAGCTATTAGCAACCCTCAGGATGCAAGAGGAGATCATGATTTCTGAGATAAGAAAGAGAGAATTGGGTTGCGAAAGTGGCCTTCAAAGGTGAGGCCTAGCCAGCTTAACACAACCCTGGGGAAATGTGAAGCTCTGACCTCTTTTTTTCCTTCCTCTGATCTCCTGAAAGGGCTCTGCCCTTGTCTAACTTAAGCAGAAGCCGTTCCAGGCAGAAACAGGTGGAGAAGAATCAGTGCGGATCTGGACAGGCAAAGAGAAGACATCTCTCCCAGGAAGAACTTTCACACTTTTCCTTTTCCCTACTCTCTCCTCCCCTCCCTTCCCCTCTTCTCTCTTGATTTCACACATCTATACACACACACACACACACACACACACACTCATGCACGTACATATCAAAGTAACTTCAGGCTTTTCCAAAATCCACCAGCATATGGAATTTGGATTCCAGCTAATATGAAAGAGTAAAACATTGTCATCCAGAAAGAGAAGAGATAAAAAAAAAAAAAATCAAAAGAGGAGAGCATCCATTGCCATGTGTCCTGTCAAATTGTCTGGAAAGCCTCCCTAGAGTTTCTTCCTAACCACAAGTACAAATGTCCAGATGACCCGACCTGTGGAAAGAAAAAAAGACATGGATGTATATTCTACAAGTAAATAAAGAGGATTCATTATGTAAATGTAAGGGTAAGGTTTTAAAAAAAAGGTTTTCAGAAAGAACTTAATCACTGAATGTAAAGGACAAACCAGAGGACAGGAGCTCACTAAGGGGGAGAAAGAAAAGACCACCTACAACAGCAGAGGCTGGAAAACAAAGTGCCTTGAAAACAACACCGAGTAGACTGCTCAGGTTTGCCTATGGTGAGGTTTTCCCTTACTCAGTCAATACAAATACAAGTGTTTGCAGAGATGTTTTTGTCATGCGGCTGCAAAGTTAGACAGATCTGCTTTCTATGATTGATGATATCATTTTTCCTTTTAATCTGACAGAATTTGTTAAAAAAAAAAAAAACACACACACACAAAACAGTACAGTGCTCCCAGGGATATTGGGAGCTGTGCTGTATACAGTAGATATACATGGCTTGTATACAATATTCAAACACATTAAAATACTTTTCAAGGCCAGGCACAATGGCTCATGCCTATAATCCCAGCACTTTGGGAGGCAGAGGTGAGAGGATTGCATGAGGCCCTGGGTTCGAGACCAGCCTGGGCGACTTGGCAAGACTTCGTCTCTACAATAAATCAAAAAATTAGCCGACTGTGGCGGTACATGCCTGTAGTCCCAGTTACTTGGAAGGCTGAGGCGGAAGGATCGCCTGAGTCCAGCAGGTCGAGGGTGCGGTGACTGTGAGTGTGCCACTGCATTCCAGCCTGGGTGACAGAGTGAGACTCCGAATCAAAAAACATATATATTTTTCAAACGCTACAGCATTATTAGAAAAGTGTGAGGTAGTCCTGGGTCGACAAGATAAGGAAGAGAGGACACGATAGAGGCATGCTGGGAGAAACAAAATAAAGAGAGATGAAGGGAGGGGCGGGTGTGCAAGAGAGAATAATTGACAATGAGAGGGTGATTTTGAACCGGGCTCGGTGGCTCAACCTGTCATCCCAGCGCTTTGGGAGGCCGAGGGGAGTGGATTGCCTGAGCCTGCGGGTTCGAGACCCGCCTGGGCAATTTGGCCAGACCTCATTTCTACAATTAAAAAAAAAAAAAAAATGAACCGGGTGTGGTAGTGCGCGCCTGTAGTTCCAGCTACTTGGAAGGCTGAGGCGGAAGGATCGCCGGAG
>CAUYQG010264118.1:0-35745 GCA_963574415.1 Tarsius wallacei
GAGGCTGCTCCCCCCAGCTGAGTGGGGCTGTGACAGGTTGTGCCAGGCTCTCAGGGCGGGACAGGGCGAGCTCTGGGCCCATCTTGTTAACTCGAGCGAGGTCCATGGATACGCGGAAAATTGGGGCACAGAATTCACTTCTCCTGACCTCCTGCCTCACATCCCACTCGGCACGCCCCAAAGTCTGGTTCACGGGTGTTGCAGGATCAAATAGATTCCAGGATCAAATGCGTTTGGGAAATGGGTTACACACAGGCGTGTTCCTTTTCTGCAAGCCTTGTCAGAACCTTGGGACCCAGGAAGGCTAGCCGTGGGGCAGGACAGTGTAGGGCGAACACAGGCTACAGCAATCTCCAGGTCTATGCGAGGACCAAAACCTTGTCCTTGTTCACTGATGATCGCATCTTTATGGAAAGCTCCACAGCCTGTCACAGAGTCCTGAGGTGAGGACCAGTCAAGGACATGACCTCCTGAGCTAAGACGAGCAATGCCCACGGGGCTGGGGGGGAGGGGTGGGCAATGACCAACATAGCCTTGGCCCCCCAAGGCCGCTGCGTGTCCAGGCTGGCGTCAGGCTCTGCCAGGCACTGGTCCCTTCCCCACAGCCTGAGAAGGAAAGGCCACCCCTGAGCTGGCCCCAGAAAAGCCTACTTGCGGCCACAGCATTTCTTTTTGACACAGCCAGGCAGCAGGACCCAACCTCGGCTCAGGGCACGCTGGCCCAGGCAAACCTTGGGGCACAGGGCCTCACCCAGCCTGGGTCACCCAGCCTGGCCACCCAGAAAAGAATTACCCAACACCCAAGCAATGCTACCAGGGCCGGACGCTCAGCAACCCTGACCACCAGCCCATCTTCCCGGGGTGGCCTTGCTGCTTCACCTCCCACTCCCCTGTGCCCAGGGCTGCTTTCCCAGAGTCCTAACCCCAACCCTCCACTCTCTCCAGGGTGGGGGAAGGGCAGGGGGACTTCTCTATTTTCCATGAGATAAAGCAGAGTCTCAGAGGGCAGTGACTTTGCCAAGGCCACACAGAAGTGGAGGGTAGGGCTGGTGGCCAGCCCACCCCACTCATGCCCACTCTGAGGAGTGCCCTCAGACAGAGGCCTCCTGAGTCAGTGAGAAGCAGCGAAAAGTCCCAGCGACCGCAGGGAGACATGCCAGGGGAAGGTAGTACTTTTTCAGAGTGTAAATTCCATCTCTCCTGGTGGAATGTCCATGTGGCAGCAGAGGTGAGGGAAGTGTGGTCCCCGGGCTGCCCTTGGCCTGACCACCCTGCTGCGGGGCAGGCGGGCCCAGCCGGGCGGGCAGCTGGCCTGTCATCACCCAGTCTGTCTTTGCCTCTCCCTCGTGGGCCGGGCGGGTAAATGACGTCCGCCTGCCTGCCTGTCCCTCACACGGCCGCCTGCCCCTGGGATCTCCTGGCCTGGAGTGAGAACACAGACCGCTGTGGACAGGCAAACACGGACTCTGTTTGTCCAGGGATCGGGGCGCCAGTTTGGAGGGAACTCGCAGACCGCACATTCTGCCACCTCCCTGCACTTTTCCAAAACAGCCTGGCCTTGGCTGGGGCTGACTGCCTAGGGTGGCAGGGGGCCGAGAGCCGGGAACAGGGTAGGGGAAAGCAGGGTTTTGGGGCCAGCAGGGTGAGGTGCTCAGGTAAGGACAGAGACATCGCTCTGCTTGGCTTTGACATACCTCGGAGGACAGAGGAAGGGGGAGGGGAGGAGGGAAACAGAGAGGGAGACAGGGAGAGGAAGAAAAGGGGGCGGGAAGGGGGTAGAGCTGGAGGGGCAGGGGAAGGAGAGTGGCTGTCTGTGCCCAGTCTCCCAGGAGACCTGTGTTCCCACCCCATCAGCCTTGGCCTCCTCCCGCCAAAAAGAAGCTTGTCCTCTACCCCCCAGGACTCGGTGCTCTAAGCCTCTGGCCCTCTCCCACCAAGCATCCTACACAGCAGGTGAGTGGCAGGGGAGCCCAGAGAGGCTTCTATGCAGGTGGGGGTGCTGTGACCCTCTCCCCAACCCCAGGGAGCTAGGTCTGCCCTGGAGACTGTTTAGGGACCACTGAGGTTCCTTGGCTGGCAGCAGCCGTGTAGCTGGGTACCTGGGTCATGCCCACCTGCTTGGTTGTGGCTCCCTCCCTCCCGGCTGGTCTGCACCCACAGAAGTCTTCTTGCTTTGCCTGGGGTAGACTTGACAAGTTGGCATGCCCTTCTCTCCTGCAGCTGCTTGCTCTGGGTCTCAGGCTTGGATTCCCTCTGAGCCAAACGTTATCTAGAACACAGGGGGAGTGGTACCCCTGGAAGGGCCACTGAAAGTCTCATTCTGAGCCCATAACTGCAGAGGCCATGTGGCTACTCCCTGCAAGGACTTTGATTGGCCCATTTGGGGTCACATGATCGCCCCGACAAAGGCAGCTTCCTCTGGCTGGTTGGCTTGGGTGAGGTCAGAGGGGTGGCATAGGGCTGCCCCCTACCCCAGATAAAGTTCCAAAGGAAGTGTGGGTGGGGACAGGTGGCACTGGAAGTTACTCCAGAGCACAGCTGAGGTGGGGTGGAGGGAGGTAGCAAGGCGGAGTTGGGAGAAGACCAAGGCTGTTGAGTCATGTGCTGGGAGTGCGGAAAGGAGAGTGGGCCACGAGTGACATTTTCAGAGTGACACAGCCAGGTGGGGGGGCTCATGCCTGCCATCCTAGCGCTTTGGGAGGTGGGGGAGGGAGGGTTACTTGAGCTCAGGAGTTTGGGGCCAGCCTGGGCAACATAGCAAGACCTGGTCTCTACAAAAACTAAAAAAACTAGTCAGGTGTGGTGGGTGGCGTGCCCCCATGGTCTCAGCTATTCTGAAGGCTGAGGTGGAAGGATCACCTAAGCCCTGGAGATTGAAGCTGCAGTGAGCTGTGATGGTGCCACTGCACTCCAGCTTGGGCAACAGAGAGACTCGGATTCAAAAAAAAAAAGTGAAGACACTGTCAACAGAAGCCCACAGGCTTCACATGAGGTTGTTTGCACTACTATGATATCAGCTCCTTCTCCTGCCGTGCTCCCAGGGCTTTGGGTGGCTCTATGCATGTGTGCACTTTTAATTTTGAAATAGTTATGGATTCGCAGGAGGTTGCAAAGATAGTAGAAGAGAAGTTCCAAGTACACTTCACCCAGTTCCCCCAATGGCTTCTTACATGGTTATAGTATGATATCAAACAGGAAACTGACACTGGTACGATGGACAGTCACGTGCTGCATATCGATGCTTCAGCCAACAATGGACTACACCTGCGATGGTGGTCCCAGGCGGTGGCCCCAAGTGATTAGAACGGAGCAAAAAAACCCTTTTGCCTTGAGAAGATGCAGCCAGGGTAATGTCATAGCACAACACATGACCTCGTCTACGTCTGGCTATGTTTAGATGCACAAATACCCACCGCTGTGTCACAGTTGCCTACAGTATTCAGTACAGTAGCATGCTGTGCAGGTTTGCATCTTAGGAGCACCAGACTAGGCCATATACCCTAGGTGTGTAGTAGGCTCTACCATCTAGGTTTGTGTAAGTCACGCTGTGATGTCCACACAATGATGAAGTCACCTAGCAATATATTTCTCAGAGCACATCCAGTTGCTGAGTGACATGTGACTGTGTATGTATAGTCTGATGCCATTTTATCACACCTGTAGATTCATGGAACCACCAGTCATCAGGATGCAGAACTGTTCCGTCACCACAGAGAGCCCCCTCACGCCGTCCCTGTATAGTCACACCCACTCCTGCCCCCACCCTTCTGCTCTCCCTAGTCCTGGACACCACTCCTCGGTTCTCTATCTCTATGATTCCGCCAATTCAAGAAGCAGGCAGTATGAAGTGGTTTGAGATTGGCTTTTCCCCCGCAGCCTCTGAAGAGCCGTCCAAGTGCCTGCACGTATCAGTAGTCTGTTCTCGTTTGTTGCTGAGTAGGAGTCCGTGCCATGGATGTGCCTGTTTAACCACTGACTCACTGAAGGACATTTGGGTTGTTTCCGGTTTGGGCTCTTACCAATAAAGCCGCTATGGAATTTTTATACAGGTTTTTGTGTGAACACACGTTTTTATTTCTCAGGGATAAATGTCTAGGTGACAATGGCTGGATCATTTGGTAGTTGCATGTTTAATTTTACAACAAACTACTAAACTGTTTTCCAGAGTGACGTGCCCTTTCCATTCCCCTCAGCAATGTGTGAGGGATCTGGTTTCTCTGTCTCCTCACCAGCATTTGGCATCGTCATTATTTTTAGTTTCAGCTATTCTTATAGGCTCATTGTGGTAGCTCATCACGTTTTAATTTGCATTTGCCTAATGGCTGGGAACGCTGAAAATCTTTTCCTGTGCTAAGTGCTCTCTGTAAGTCCTCCTGGGTGATAAAGGCGTTCAGGTCTTTTGCTCATTTCTATTTGAATTATAGTTTTTACTCCTGAACTTCGAGAATTCTTTGCGCTTTCCAAGTCTAGTCTTCCGTTGAAAGCATGGCTTGCAGATATTTTCTCCTACTCTGTAGCTTGACTTCTCATCCTAATAGGGTCTTTCAAAGAGCAAAAGTTTTCAGTTTTTCTGAGGTCCCAGTTATCAACCGCTCCTTTTATTGATTGTGCTTTTGATGTCAAGTCTAAGAACTCTGCTTAGCCCTAGATCCTTAATGACTTTTTCCTATTTTTTCTCCAAGTTTTATAGTTTTGTATTTTATAATTAAGCATGTAATCAAATTTGAGTTAATTTTTGAACAAGATGTGAGTTTAGGTCAAGGCCTTTTTCTTTTTCTTTCTTTCTTTTTTTTTTTTTTTTTTGCCCATGAATGTCCAATTGCTCCAGCACCATTTGTTTAAAACGGTATCTGTCTCCCATTAAATTGCTTTTGCACCTTTGTCAAAAGTCGTGCGTTAGCTGGGTGCATTTGCATGGGTTTATTTCTGGGGTCTCTTTTTTACATCTTTTATATGTCTGTTTTTATCTTTTCTGTGAAGCAAAACAATGTCAGGTAGAGTGATTTCTCCCACTTCATTCTTATTTTAAACATTTTCAATTTTTTTAGAGATGGGTTCTTGCTATGCCACCCAAGCCAAACTTAAACTCCTAGGTTCAAGCATTTCTCAGCATCTCGAGTAGTTGAAACTACAGGTGTACACCACTGTACCCAACTTCACTCTTCTTTTTGAAGATTCTAGGGCCTGTGCCTTGTTGCATAAGTTTTAGAAAAAGTCTGTATATGTTGACAAAATCGTTGCTGAGATCTTTGTAGAAATTTTATTAAGCTTTTAAATCAATTTGTGGGTAAGTGATGTCTTCACTATGTTGAGCCCTCTGATCCATTGGCATAGTATATCTCTCCATTTGTTTAGTTCTTCACTGGTTACTTTCATCAGCATATCACAATTTTTAACATACAGATCTTGTACATGGTTTGTTAAGTGTATAAGTATTTAATTTCCTTTGAAGTGTGTAAATGTTATTTTTTTAAGCTAATAAGTTTCATTTTTAGAGCAGTTTTAGGTTTACAAAAAATCGAACAGAAAGTACAGAGCTCTTGTATGCCTTTATGCCGTCTTCCAGTTACCTTTGTTAACATCTTGCATTAGTGTAGATTTATGTGGTTTTAATTTCAGTCTCCACATGTTCATTGTTAGTGTATAGAAGGTGATTGATTTCTGTGTGTTAATTTTATATATTACAACCTTAGTGGAGTGACTTAGAATTTATTAAACAGTTTTGTTTGTTTGTTTGAGATTCCTTGTTTTTTTTTTATTTAGACAATCATGCCATATGTAAGAATGAACAGCTTTATTTCTTTTTTTGACATGTGCACCTTTTATTTCCTTTTCTTGTCTTATTGCTGTGGCTAAGACTTTAATATGATGTTGCGTAAGAGTGGTGAGGGTGGACATTCTTTCCTTATTCACGATCTTAGGGAAAAACATTCAATCTTTCACCATTAAGTATGCTGTCAGTTGTAAATTTCTTGTAGATGTTCTTTATGAAATTGAGACAGTTCCCCTCTAGTCCTAATTTGCTGATTTTTAAAAAATATAACAAACGGGTGTTAAATTTTGTAAAATGCTAGTACTACGTCAAGCAAAATAATCAAGTGATTTTCTTCTTTAGTTTGTTAAAATGGTGAATTGCATTGACTTATTTTTGAATGTTGAACCAGCCTTTCATACTTGGAATAAATTCCGTTTGGTCATGGTGTATAATTTTTTAAATACATTGTTAGTTTGGGTTTGCAAAAACATAATATATTTTTTGAATTGTGGTGAAATAAACATAGCCTAAAATTCACCATTCCAGCCATTCTTAAGTGTCCATTTCAGTGGCATCAAGCACATTCACGTTGTTGTGCAACTATCACCATCAACCAGCTCCAGAACATTTCTATCTTCCAAACCAGAAACTCTGTAGTCATTAAACACAAACATCCCATTTTGCTCCAGCTCTGGCCTCCACCTTTCTACTTTTTGTTTCTATGCGTCTGACTACTCTAGGTACATTGTATAAGTGGAATCACACCGTATCTTTTCCTTTGTGAATTGCTTATTTCATTAGTATAATATCTCCAAGTCTCATCCATATCATTATGTATGTTAGAATTTCCTTTCTTTTTAAGACAAAATAAGGGTGTGGTGTCTCACACCTGTAATCCCAGTGCTTTGGGAGGCTGAGTATGAGACCAGGAGTTTGAGACCAGCCTAAGCAACATAGGGACGCACTCTCTACACACACGTACACAAGTTAGCTGGGTGCAGTGGCACATGCCTGTAGTTCCCCGCTACTCAGGAGGCTGAAGTGGGAGGATCGTTTGAGCCCAGGAATTTGAGGCTGCATTGAGCCATGATTGCACCACTGCATTCCAGCCTGAGCAACAGAGTGAGAAATTGTCTCAAAAAATAAATACATACATAAAAATTACAAAATTAAAAAAACACAGTAATACTCCAACATATTGGAATAATATTATTCCAGTGTGTTATGTGCTAGAACTTCCTTCCTTTTTAATGCAGAATAATATTCCAATGTAAGTATACACTGCATTTTGCTTCTCCGTTTACCTGTTGATAAACACTTGAGTTGTTTCCACTTTTTGGCTACTGTGAATAATGTTGCTGTGAATAGGAGTGTACAAATATCACTTTGAGTCCCTACTTTTAATTCTTGGGATATATATTCAGAAGTGGAATTGCTGGATCACATGCTAATTGTATGTTTAATTTTTTGAGGAACTGCCATAATGCTTTCCACAAGCAACGTACTAGAGTTCCAATTTCTCTGTACCCTTGTCAATACTTGTCATTTTCTGTTTTTTGGTTCTTTTAAGTAGCAGTCAACCTAATGGGTGTAAAGTGGTATATCATTTTCATTTTGATTTACATTTTCTTAATAATTAGTGATGTTGAGCGTCTGTTCATGTGCTTATTGGCCATTTGAAGATTGCCTTTAGAAAACATTTCTATTCAGGTCCTTTGTCCATTTTTAACTGGGTTGTTTTGTTTTTGTCGTTGTTGAGTTATAGGTCTTTGTAAATTCTGGATATAGCAACCCCTCATCAGATATATAATTTGAAAATATTTTCTCCCTTTCTGTTGGGGTGCCTTTTCACTCTGTTGATCGTATCCTTTGGCGCACAAAGGTCGTTTTCATTTTGACGTGCCTTTGCTGTCATTTACCTGTGCCTTTGGTGTCATGTCTTAGAAATCATTGCCAAATCCAGTATCGTGAAGACTTCCCCCTATGTTTTCTTTTGAGAATTTTTTAGTTTTAGCTCTACACATTTTGAGTTAATTTTTATGTAATGTAAGGTATGGGTCCAACATCATCCTTTTGCATGGGGGTATATAATGTTCTCAAAATCATGTGTTGAAAAGACTATCCTTTCTCTATTGAATAGTTTTGGCACTATTGTTCAAAATCATTTGACCATTTATGTGGGGGTTAATTTCTGGGCTCTCTATTCTATTGCTTTGGTGTATTTGTCTGTCTTTATGCCAGTACCACATTGTTTTGAATTGTGGTAAAATTTGAAATCAGAAAATGTGGGACCTCCAACTTTGCTCTTCTTTTTCAATATTGTTTTAGTTATTCAAGGTCCCTTGAGATTCTATGTGAATTTCAGGATAGATTTTTGTATAGATGAAAGAAAAATTTGTGGGGATGTTGATAGAGATTACACTGAACCTGTAGATTGCTTTGCATAAGAATGACATCTTAACAATATTGTCTCCTAATCCATGAACACAAAATGCCTTTTTGCTTATTTGTGTCCTTTAATTTCTTTCAGCAATGCTTTGTAGTTTTCAGTGTACAAGTTTTATGTCTTCTTGGTGAAATTTATTCCTAAGTATTTTGTTCTTTTTGAAGCTACTGTAAATACGTTTTTAAAAATACATTTTTGAAAAATTTCCTTTTGGATTATTTCTTTTAGGTGTGTAGAAGTGCAACTGAATTTCTGTGTTGAATTTTCATAGCCTGTAATTTTGCTGAATTTGGTAGAATCTTTAGGGTTGTCTACATATGAGATTATGTTTTCAGTGAAAAGAGATAATTTTACTTTTTCCTTTCCAATTTTGATAACTTATATATTTTTTTCTTGACTCATTGCTTTGGCTAGGACTTCTAGTACTATGTTAAATAGTAGTGGCCAAAGCAAGCTTTCTTCTCTTGTTGATCTCAGAGGAAAAGTTTTCAATTTTTTACTATTGGATTATGATATTAGATGTGGGTTTTTCATATATGACCTCTATTATGTTGGGGTAGTTTTCATCTATTCCTAGTTTGTTGGGGCTTTTAAGAAATCACAAACGAGTGTTAAATTTTGCCAAATGCTTTTCTGCATCAGTTGAGAAATTGGTTGAGATTATGTTGGTTTTTTCCCTCCCTTCTTTCTGTTAATGTGGTGTATTACAATGACTGATGAAATTCTTATAAATTTTTTTTTCATTTATTCATATACATTCATTGATTTTTGTATGTTAAAACGTCCTTGCATTCCAGGTACAAATCCCACTTGCTCATGGTATATACTCTCTTTAACGTACTGTGGCATTCTATTTGCTAGTATTTTGTTGAAAGTTTTTGCATCAATGTTCGTCAGGAATTTTGATCTGCACTGTAGTTCTATTTTCTTGTAGTATCTTTCTCTGGCTTTGGTATCAGGGTAATGCTGGCTTCGTAGGACATGTTTCCTCCTCTTAATTTTTTTGGAAGATTTTAAGAAGAACTAATGTTCATTCTTTTTTAAGGGTGTGGTAAAATTCACTAATGAAGCCATCTGGTCCCAGGAATTTTCTTTTGGGAGGTGGTTAATTAATATTTTGTTTAAGACTTTTGCACGTACATTTATAAAAGATACTACTTGGTAGTTTTCTTTTTTTGTGCTGTCGTCTGGTTTTGGTATCAGGGTCATACTAGCCTCATAAAATGACTGAGTTCATATTCTATGTTTTGTAAGAGTTTGTCTAAAATTGGTGTTGATGCATCTTCAAATATTTGGTCGACTTTTCCAGTGAAACCATCTTGGTCTGGAGATTTCTCTTTTGGGACTTTGCTTTTTTTTTTTGGATCAGGGGTGTCACTCTGTTGCTCATGCTGGTGTGCAGTGGCATGATTACCGCTCACTGCAGCCTCCAACTTCTGGGCTCAGGTGGTTCTTCTGCCTCAACCTCCTGAGTAGCTGGGACTACAGGCATGTGCCACCATGCCCAACTAATTTTTAAATTTTTTTTGGAGAGACAAGGGCTTGTTACATTGCCCAGGCTGATCTCTAACTTCTGAGCTCAAGTGATTCTCCCACCTTAGCCTCCCAAAGTGCTTTGATTACAGGTGTGAGCCACTGCACCTGGTGGGGGCTTTTAAGTAATGAATGTAATTTTTTAAAATGGCAATAGGACTATCTATTTTATTTCAGCTGAGTTTTGATAGCTTGTGGTTTTTGATGAATTGTTCCAATTCTTCTAAGTTGCTGAATTTATAAATGGAGAGTTGTTTATAGTATTTCTGTATTATCTTTGTAATGACTGCAGGATCTGTAGTGGTATCCCTTGTTTTATCCCTGGTGTTGGTGATTTATGTCTCTCTCTTTTTATTTTTGTCAGTCTTGCTAGAAGTTTATCAGTTTTGTTCTTTTTTTCAAAGAAGTAGCTTCCCCTTCTCTACTATTAGAACTGTAAAAAAAAAAGAAGTAGATTTTTGTTTCATTGATATTCTTTATTGTTTTCTTGTTTGCAATTTTATTGATTTCTGCTCTCTATAATTTCTTTCCTTCTGCTTGCTTTGCATTTATTTTGCTCTTTTTTTTCTAGTTTCTTGAGACTTTAGATTATTGAGTTAGATTATTTAGTGAAGCGAGTAATTTTCTGAAGTAAGAATTTAATGGTATGATTATTCCTCCGAGCACTGCTTTAGTTGCATCTCATACATTTTGATATGTTGTATTTTTATTTTCATTAAGTCTTACATATTTTTTATTTCCTCAAGAGTTTCTCTTTGACTCTTAGATTATTTAGAAGTGTGCTGTTTAGTTACCAAGTGTTTAAAGATTTTTCTGTGCCTTTCTGTTATTGAGTTCTAGTTTGATCCATTATGATCAGAGAATATACTTGTATTGCTTCAATTCTTTGAAATTTGTTTGTGTTTGCTCTATGGCCCAGGATATGGTCTATGTTGATGAATGTTCCACGGGTGTTTGAAAAATATGTGTATTCTGCTCTTTTTAGGTGGAATATTCTATATACCTCAATTAGAATTTGTTGATTGGCTGAGGTGAGTGGATTGCCTGAGCCCGCGGGTTCGAGACCCGCCTGGGCAACTTGGCGAGATGTCATCTCTACAATAAAAATTAAAAAAATTAACCGGGTGTGGTGTCGCGTGCCTGTAGCTCCAGCTACTTGGAAGGCTGAGGTGGAAGGTTCGCCGGAGCCAGCAGATCGTGGCTGCAGTGGCCGAAAGTGGCCACTGCACTCCAGTCTGGGAGACAGAGTGAGACTCTAACTCAAAAAAAAAAAAAGAATTTGTTGATTGGGTAGTTCAAATCTTCTATGTTTGTTGATTTTCTGTCTAATAGTTGCTCAGAGGGTTTTTTGAAGTCTCCAACTATAATTGTAGACTGGTCTATTTCTCCTTTCAGCTTCATCAGTTTTTGCTTCATGGACTTTTGAAGCTCTGTTGTTTGGTGGATACATATTTACAATTATTATGGCTTTTGATATATTGATCATTTTTGTCATTAAGTTGTGTCTTTTCTCTAACAATTACTTTATCTGATATTAATATAGCCACTCTTGTTTTAAAAAATTCATGCTTGCAAGTTATTTTTCATTTTTAATTCTTCTACTTTCAATTGTACCTATGTCATTGCATTTTAAGGCATTTCTTGTAAACAATATATAGTTGAGTTGTTTTTCTTAATTCACTCTGCCAAATTCTGCCTTCTAATTGATATTTTATACAATTTACATTTAATGTAATTATTGATATATTAGAGCTCCGGTCTACTATTTTGTTATTTCTGTTTATTTAGTCTGTTTCTCAGTTCTTTGTTTCCCTTTTCTTGCCTTCCTAAAATTTAATTGAACTTTTTGAAGAACTTCATCTTAATTTATGTATAACATTTTTGACTGTATCTCTTAGTAAGGATTTTTTGGTGATTTGTCTGAGTATTGCAATATATATGTCACTTATTATAGTATGCTGGTATCAGCATTTTACCACTTTGAGTGAAGTGTGGAAAGTTTCATTCTATTTGGGTCCTTTTATCTTACCCACTTTTAAATATTATTATATTGAGTTTTGGATGGTGTAATAATTTTTGTTTCAGTCATCACATATGACTAAATAGGTCCTATAAACTATTCATGAAGAATAGTTTACTTTATTGTGTGTATTCATATTTCCTTTCTTTCTGTTGTTTTATCTTCCTCCTTGATGATCCAAGATTCCTCCTTGTATCATTTCCTTTTACTTAAAACATTTCCTTTAGAAATTCTTTAAGGGTAGGTCTACTAGCCATAAATTCTTTTTTATTCATCTGACAATGTCTGTTTCCCCTTCATTCTTGAAGAATACTTTCACAGCTGAGAGTTCTTTTATTTCAGCATTTGAAAAATATTGTGCCACTTCCTTAAGGTCTCAGTGGTTTCTGATGAAAAATTTTTCATTTAAATTGTGTGCCCTTAAAGTTAATGGGTCATTTCTTTCTGGAAGCTTTAAAAATTTCCTTCTCATCTTTGGTTTTTACAAGTTTAATTATAATGCGTCTTGGCATGAATTTCCTTGGGTTTATCCTGCTAGAGTTCACTCAGCTACTTGTGTCTGTGGGTTGTCTTTTGCCAAATCTGGGATTTTAGCCATTATTTCTTTGCGTACAGTTTCATCTTCCCTGCCTCTTCTTTTGGAATGCCAATGAAGAAATGTTTTTCTTTTTTCCATTTTCATATAGATCTCTGAAATGTGATTTATTTATTTCCTTCAGTCTGTTTTCTGTCTGTTATTCAGACTGGGGAGATTCTATTATTTTGTCCTCGAGATTCTTTCCTCCGTCATCTACTATTGAGCCCATTCAATGAGTCTTTTTTATTTTTGGTTACTGAAATTTTTAGTTCGATAATTTTCTTTTTCCTATAGTACCCATTTCTTTGTTGAGATTTTCTATTTTTTCCCTTCATTGCAAGATAATTTGCAATGCTTCAAGATAATTTTTGTGTTGACACATTTTTTTTGATGGATGCTTTAAAATTCTTTGTCAGATAGTTTTAACGTCTGATTCACTGGCATCAATTGTCTTTTCTCATTCAAGTTGTGATCTTTCTGATTCTTGGTATGATGGGTGATTTTTATTGTATCCTGTACATTTGGGTATTATGTTAGAAGACTCTAGGTCCTATATACATTTCTCATTTCAGTAGCCAGTTACCTTGATTAGATTTAGCACAAAGGTCCTGGCTTACTTTTGCTTTTCAGACTCCTCACGGTGTGATTTTGTTCTGCTTAGTTTTTCGAGTGCCAGTGAGGCTTCCATTTACCCTTCTGGTAGAAAGGCAGAAGGCGCCTACCCAGGCTGATTTGCCTGGTGCTTCTGGGTAGGAGAAGGGAGTCTCTGGCCTGCAGGAATAAAGAGCTCTTTTAGGCTAGGCACTGCCTTGAGCAAAGGAGAGATTTCCCCAGGCTAGGTGTCTCTTTTGGTACAATCACCTTGGTGGTGCCCCTGGATTCTTGGGGTCTCTGAGTGGGGAAGGAGAGTATCAAGCCTATAGGATGAGTGGCCTTCCCAGGCTAGGAGCTTGTCTTATTACTACAGCCATATAATAACTTTTAAAATTGGGTAGAATTGCTTCTTCTACATTATTTTCTTTTTTTCAATATTGTTTTGGTGATTCCAGTTTCTTGCCTTTCATAGGAGTTGTAGAATAACCTCGTCCTTATCCACAAAAGTTCTTCTTGGGATGCTGATAGAAATTGTGTTAGGCCTGTATGTCAATTTAGGAATAGTTGATGTCTTGGCAGCCCAAGGTGGAGGCGACTTATGCTCCCCAGACTATGAGGGAACGGACAGATGGAGACCAAGGTTACCCCAGAGTAAGGCAAAGGAGCCAGCAAGGTAGTGGACAGAGGGAGTGGGGGGTGGTCAACAGCAACTTGAGGGTGGAGAAGCTGCCTGTCACGAGCCGGTGCCTCTTCTCGATCAGCTTCCTAATTCAAGTCTTGATGAGTCTGAAACCCACGAGTAACTTGACATTCAGGCCACGGTGGCTCCACGTGATGATATTTGCATTATTATAATGCCAACTACTTCTCTATCAAAACAAAGTCTCCCATGTTCCCAAGGGCTTTGTGTGACTATGTGTATGTGCATGCTTGTATTTTTAAAAATCAGGGCTTATCAATTGTAACAAATGGAACACTCTTGTGGGGGATTGTACTGGGGGAAGCTAAACATGAGTGGGGCAGGGGGTACATGGCAAGTCTCTGTACCTTCCTCTCAATTTTGCTGTGAACCTAAAACTGCTGGAAACAAATTCTTTTTTTCTCTCGAGTCAAGGTCTCACTCTGTCGCCCAGGCTGGAGTGCAGTGGCAGGATCATGGCTCACAGTGGCCTCTACCTCCTGGGCTCAGGCAATCCTTCCACCTCGGCCTCCAAAGTAGCTGAAACTACAGGTGCGCATCACCCTGCCAGGCTAATTTTTTAATTTTTATTTGTTAAAAACAAGGTCTGGCTATGTTGCCCACGCTGGTCTTGAACTCCTCCTGTGCCCAAGCAATCCTACCACCTTGGCTTTCCAAAGGGCTGGGATTACAGACATGAGCCACTGTGCCTGGCCTAAAAAATTCTTTAAAATGAATAAATAAGTAAAAAGAATGTGAACATCCCAGTGATAGATAAGAGAGGTGAGGGAGTACAACCTATTCGTTCTGATCTATATTAAAAAATGTCCAACTTAATGATTTTGATGCTTAGATATTTATTATTGGGAGAATTTAAAATTAAATTATGTTGGTGGGGATGAGACGGCTGAAATGGGTGAAGACTTTGGCTTAATAGGTAATGTTGTAAGTCTTAGAATTTCAAAAATAAGATAAGAATACTGGAAATGGAAACATGTCTCCCTCTCCTACCCCCTTTATTAACATTTCTTAAGTGCTTGATGTTTTGTTCATGACAGACACTCAATTGACAGTTGTTGAATTTAAATCAAAACGAGGCTGTTCCACATGTGGGTCCCTGAATGTAGACAGAGATGTCAAGATGTTCAGAGACTCTCGGCCGACATGTGTGGTTTGCTCCCATTCTGCTCTAAGAACAACCAGAACTGGAGATTCCCCCAAATGTCCTCTACCAGTGAAAAGGGGTGGAGAAAAAGGGGGTGAAATTAAGTCAGATGTGGCAGAATGATTTCACTTAGGGACAGAGAAGGCCAATGGATGGGTATGACTGTGCTCTGGTCTTCTCACCTCTTCCAAGAGAGGCACTGACACCTCTTCCCGTGGGGGAGGGTTTATTTACCTTTCAAGTCATTTCCACAGAAACCTCCTCATGTCTCCCTCACTTCTTTATTCCCCATCCCAGTATTCAGAGTCAGTTTTCTAGTTTTTGATCCTTTAGAATGGATGAGGAGATTTGAGAATAGAGGGGAGAACAGATCAACCCAATTCCATGACTACCACCCTCAACTACACTTGCAGACCCCCAGGTCCTACCCAAAGACAGCTTCACCCTAAGCAAAGCTCCAGGAGCCAAATCCCAGTTCAACCAAAAAGTTGAGATATCCTTTGGAGCTGGTAGTAAGAACGAAAAATCAACCTCAAGCTCTAAACTGCTGAGGTTGCTTGCACCCCTGCTTAGGGGCTGGTAAGGTGCCTTCACCCCCTTTGGAGGGCTGTCATCTGATGACACCTCTCAAGAGTAGTTCACACCAACAGATGCCAAAAGTGTGATGTTGCCTCGAGACACAACCTACACACCTTTGCCCGTCACGAGCCAGTGCCTCCTCTCGATCAGTTTCATAATTCAAGTCTTGATGCGTCTATAACCCATGGATGACTTGATATCCAGCTAGGGAAGGGGTTGACTATAAAGCATTCCTAAGTACGAATATGTACGTGTTCCACACTTAACTATGACAAGCCTCTTCCCCAGGCCTCCCTCCCATCACGTCCCGCCCCTTGTCTAACCCGATGCCCTCCCTTCCAGAGCCTCCTGCAGGTGTTGGGAGCCCTGCTGAGATTCTCAGAGGCGACGCTGTGGTTGTTGGACGGAGGGTCCAGGGACTGAGGTCCAGTCCAATCTCTGCCACCCTTTGCCTGTGAGTGCTGGGCCACCAACTCCCTTCTCTGGGCCTCAGTTCTCTCATCTGAGAAGCAAGGAGGCGGACGCAGACGCAGAGCTTCCTTCCTGCTCCCACATTCGATCCATTCAGATTCTTCCCAATTGCAAGTGAAAGAGAAGTTGCTTCAGCACAAAAGGGAGTGTATTGGGAGGACACTGGCCATCTCATGGGCTCCAAGGAAGACCCAAGCCCTAAGCCACAGGAAGAGGCTTGCTCTGGAGACCCCAGCAATGGGAGGCTGTGGAGCTGCCCTTCTCATCCCTGGGACGCAGCTCCGGTGGCTTTTTGACAGTGGATCTCCTGGACTAACATTTCAGCATCTCAGACAGGAGCACCGAACTGGCCAGCTGCGTCCACCTCTAAGCCTATCAGCGATGCCCACAGAGGCTGTGTCCATGGAGGCAGGGCCACTCAGCAGAAAGGAGGCAGCTGAGAGGCGGGGTCTGCCAGAGAAGCAGATCATGTCTTAAGGGTCCACTCCAGGTATCAGCGAGATTTATAAATCCCAACCCCAATGGTTTCATCATGAATTGAGTGTCTAACCAGGAAAGGCAACGCAGAGAAGTTATCAGTGTGGGATGGAGTAAATCCGGGAGAGCTCTCTGTAGGAAGCTGTTTCACTTTCTCACACAGTCCTTCCTAGAGGGCCTGTCGCTGCCAAGGCCTGACACCCAATCTGGTAACCTCTGATTCACTAGTTGCAAGTATATTCTTTGTGTCTGGTGTGACCTCAAGCCTGTTTCCTCTGTTAAGCAAAGAACTGGGTGTTTTTCTGCCTCAGTTTTCTCATCCATGGCACAGGAGAACTCTGTCCGTGTTGAAGGAGAGAGAGTGGTGTGAAAGGAGACAATGAAAGTAGCAAGTGTCTGCCGCCCAGCAGCACTCACCGCACAGTGCTCAGCTCCAGATGAAGGTCTCGTGGTGCTGGCAAGATGCTCGCCTTCTCCTCCTGGCCACCATGTCTAGGGCTACAAGTGCAGCAACCCTGGCCCCTCATGGAAAGAGCGTAGGGGTGCACACCGATGATGGGTGTGTAAAACAGCGGGCAACTCCGGAAGATGCTCTGGCAGGAGCTCATCAAGCTGACCCCACTTCTCCATCCTCAGATGATTTCGGGGCCCCCCTCGGGTGTGTCATAGAGACAGGCACAAGAGCCTCACCAGGGCCCCAGAATGGAAACCGCCCAGGCGGCACCCACAGTCGAATGGATAGTGGACTGTGGATTATTCATACATTGGAGCAATAGTGGAGAGTTTTCTACTGGGATGACAAACTTAGTGGTTTGAAATGGCACCCACGAATTATCTCACTTGGGTCAGGAGTCTGGGTATTCCCCAGCTGAGTTTTCTGTCCAGAGTCTCACCAGGCTGCATTTTCACCTGGACCTCAGAGTGCCCTACCTTGCTTGCTGGTAGTTGGTGGAAATCAGATCCTTGCTGCTGTGGAACAGAAGCCCCAGCTCCTGAAGGCCACCTGCTTTTCCTGCCACGTGGTCCTCTGACAACACGGCAGTCTTCTTCTTCAAGGCCAACGGAAGGTGTTTCTGCTCCTTCTTTGACCTCTAGGCCTATGATTAGGTCAGGCCCACCCAGGATCATCATCTTTCGTTTAACTTAAAGTCAATTGGTTAGTTATATCTGCAAAACCCTTTCACCTTTGCTAATGACAAAGCCTAGTGGCTAGAGTGAATTCACGTTCCACCCACACATAGGGGGAGGGGATTATACACTACAGCCCAGAAATCTTTGGGGCCATCTCAGAATTCCTTCCACACCATATAGCAATGCCTATCAACAAACCATAGCTGCACAAGCAGGTTGGATTAATCTCACAAATAAGTTTGACCAAAAGTAGCCAGACATAAAATCTGATATTATATATATATATTGTAGGTACACACATCTGCAGATATGTTTTTAGAACAAAGTTAAGTACAGTCGGTCCTTGAATAACATTTCATTCTATGTCATTTCACTACAACGCTGCTGGGAAAAAAAAATCTCGATCCCCTGCTGGGGCGACTGTGGGTGTGGAGTCTGCACCTGCACCTTCTCCCATATCTGCCTAGATTTTCTCCAGATATTCCAGGTTCCTCCCACAATCTAAAGATGTGGACATTCGGTTCACTGGTGGGTCTACAGGGTTTCAGTGTAAATGGGTGTGTGAGTGGCTCTGAAATGGCTCCTGCCCAGGGCTGGGTCCCACCTGGAGCACTGGGCTGTGGGATTGGTCCTGGCCACCTGAGGCCCTGAACTGGAATAAGTTAGTAAATAATGCCCTTCCCTCCCTCCTTCCCTCCAACAGGGTTTCACTTTCATCCAGGTTGGCATGCAGTGGCAGGATCTTGACTCACTGTAGCCTCAAACTCCTGGGCTCAAGCAATCCTTCTGCCTCAGCCTCCTAAGTACCTGGGACTACTGGTCCATGCCACCACTGCCTGGCTAATTTTTCCATTTTTTGTAGAGATGAGGTCTTAATATGTTGCCAGGTTCATCTCAAACTCCTGGGCTCAAGTGATCCTCCTGCCTCGGCCTCCTAAAGTGCTGGGATTACTTATTTGTGAGCCACTGTGCCCAGTCTTATTAATCTTTTTAAATGTAAGCATAGCTCATGTTGATTCAAATGCTTAATATGAGAAGTATTTTGGTCTTTATTTGGAAGTTTGATGATGTTTTTGTGACCAGAAATAGGCCATGGGACATTAACTCTTGTCTATATCGATTAGTCTACGGGAAAATGAATTTTCTCATAGGTCATTTCACCTGAAGTTGCAGCTTCCAGGAGCTTTGATGACTAAGTGAGGACTTACTGTATGTTGCCACATTGTTAGGGATGCATACACAGGTGTGTAAGACAATAATGAAAAACAAGGCCATGCTTCCCACAAGTGTTCTCTTCTTGATCCTGGGGATACTGAGTGATAGTTGCACTAGGGTTTGCTTTATACATTTTTTAATACCATAATCTTTGTGTGGGCTTTTCTGTAGGTATGTTGAATTTCACACACAAAGCTTAAAAAAAATTTTTTTAAAGTGCTTTGTCCTGTGCAAGAGATACAAGAGAGATGAGGCGTGTGGCATGGGGCCACATCCCTCTGAGGACACTTGCGCTGTCCGGGAATGCCTGTGCAGGATGCTGGGAGGTGGCGGGCAGCCTGGAGAGGCCCCAGGCCTAGGGGAGAAAGGCAGTGAGGAGGAGCGGTACACCTCACAGGCTTTCCCCCAGCTCTGCCAGGAGAGCTGCGGCCACCTCCAGGCCCTGGTTAGTATCAAAACAGCTGCACTGTGGTCCTGTGGCCTTGCACTAACCTGAAAGAATCGCTCCTGGATGGGCGAACAGTGGAGCAGAAACATTGCTTTGTTGCAGACCCAGAGACTGTGGTCGTTGGACTGAGTTTGGACCCCTGAGCAAGCCCAGAGTGCATCTATAGAACAGGAGTTTTAACCTGGGATTCAAGGGTGGTGTTGGAGGCTTTTACACTCTCAGTATCGTATTTACAATTTTTGTTTTTGTGCTTTCTTGGAGGTGAGTTCTTATAGCTTCCATAGTTTTTAAAAGGCATCCAGAGACCATAGAGGTTAAGAATCAGTGCTTTATGTTTAAGGCAGTAATAATAAAATAGTGGGAGAATTTGTATTCATCATTCTACTAAGTCTGAGGCCAGACTATTCCTTTTTACAGAAGAGAAAACTGAGGCTTTAAGCGCTAAGTAACTTACCCAAGGTCCCACAGCTAGAAAGTGGGGTCCCTCCATCAGAGGCTGTCTCACCTGGAGTGAGGAGCTGCCGAGGGTCCTGGCAGCTTTCTGAAAGGCCTGGCGGTCTCCTGGCTCAGTGTGAAGACGGGGGAGTGAGGGTGGGGCGGCTGCCTGACGGGCCTGAGGTGGGGAAGCTCTAGGCTGGGCGGAAGCTGTCAGTGTGGCCTCTCCTTTCCCTCCTGCAGGGCTGGCAGAGAAACGGCTGAATGAGGGAGCAAGGCAGGCCATCCCAGGGCAGGAAAGCCGCAGCAAGTACAGCTCCCTGCAGGCCCTGCTCTGGCCTTTAGGTGGCCCTGGGGCTAGGGTGATCCCGGGGGCCTCCCAGGCCATGGCCAGCTGGGAGATGTGCCTGGGAGGCTGGGAGGAGTGAGGCGAGCACAGAGAAGAGTCAGGGCATGCGTGGGCTCAAACTGCAGACATGAGCACAAGGTGTGTCCTGAGGGGCCAAACCAGCAGCACTAATACAGGGTGGGGGAAGCTGATGAGGTACACATGCCTAAGAAAACGACCTGGGGGTCAGGTCTGGCCCCAAGTCTGTGCTGAGCAGCACTTGGAAAGAACTTGTTGCGGGGTGGGGCCCGTGACAGGGCTTGGGAGGGCTGAAGGCGGAAGCGATCTTTCCTCAGCCCTCAGCATCAACCCCGCCCTCACTGGAGGGCCTTGAGCTCTGAAGGGCAGGATGATCTCTGCCCCTGAGTAGGGGGACCGCTGGACTGCTCACTTGTTGTGACTGGGGAGTGCCCTTCTCTGTCCGTCAGGTTGCACCCACAGGCTCAGGCTTTCTGACTGCCAGGTGGTGTGAGGAGGAAGAGGAGTAAGGGAGGGGGCCAAAGGTCCACGGAGGGTGCCCAAGGGCGGGCCTCCAAGGGAGCCTAATACAGGTTGTCTGGGGAAGCTAGGAGTCTTGACTGCCCTCAGTGCCACCGTTTCCCAGCACTTTCACTGCCTGTCTGTCAGTCAGCAAGCTGAGTCAGAGATGCCCTGGGGCTGGGGGCTGCCTGCCAGAGGCCTGACTCACAGAGAAAGGCTGACTGGTTTCCCCAGCCAATGCCCCTCCCTGTCACTACACGCCGAGGGACTGAGAACAGGGGAAGCACTTGGGCATCCTTCTCCTGGGTGGCTCCGCCCGTGGCGAGGGATGTGGGCTTCTTTCCTGGGCAGGCCAACCCCTGCCCCTGGGCCTCAAACAGCCTGGACTCCTCCCCATCCAGCTAACGTGAGCCATGCAGTGCTCAGCACCTGTGTGGTGGCTGACTGAGCACGTCTCCCTCACTGCTGGCTCAGAGTCACACCCCAGTCTCCCCTCCCACCCTGCAGGCCCGGACTCCCGAATTCCACAGGAAGACTGGAAATGTGCAAATGTGTGCGCTGTGTGGACCAAAGAGGCCTTTTCCTAACTCTCCCTTAGTCCCATCATTAGTTCTGATTTGACATTTTATTCGAAAAAGTAATGACTCGCAAACCTTCAAGCGAAGGGGGGAGCAACGTTCCAGAATAACGGAGCCTGGCAGTCTCACCACATGAAAGGTTTGGGCAGGGGGTGAGGCCTTTGAGTCTGTGCCACGGAGCAGGGTGGGCTCTTCAGAGAAACTTGCATCCCCAAGACAGGACTAGGGGCTCCCTGCAGAGGCCAGGTAGCTGTTCCAGTCGACCTGCTCCCGGGGGAATGGGAGGTGCTGCAGCAGTCCACCCTGGAGCCCTGCATCCGAGCTGTTCAGCGTCCAGGCTAGGACTGATGTCCTCATGGTGACCGCTCAGGGCTGCAGGGCCGCGGGCGCAGTGTGGTGGTCTGAGGTGGGTGGGTAAGGCTGGGGGCTGCAGTGACAGCTCTGAGGAGCAAAAGCCCGGGGGTTTGCTTCAGTGGAGACATGCAACAGGAAAAAGCTGCCACTGGCTCACGGAGCTGCCGAGTCTGCAGGAGCTCCGGCTTCAGGCGCCACTAGTTCCTGGGGTTCAGGTGGGATCCCCCGGGTGCCCTCTCTAGCTTCTTGGATCATTCTGAGTAAGCAGGAAGCTGGCTGGCCGTGGGCTGCCCTGTCCATGCAATCCCAGTGGAGAGAGAACCTCTGCCGCCCGACCTTCCCACAACAACCTCGAGAAAGACTGATTGGCTTTGGGCGGGGTCGGATTCCTACCAGAGTCTTTAGGAAGACTCCGATTGGCTGTGGGCAGGGATAGACTACTTGGCTGGCCAATGCAGCTTTACGCCTGCCCATATGATGAAGGTGGGAGCACGTGACTGTCAGCCCCACTCCAGTACCTGGAGAGAGAGGGGAGCTTCCCAGACCACCAGGAGGTGGGGGCGAGGTGGGGGTGGAGTTGGGAGGAAGTAGCCTTCCCCAGTCCTTCCTGGGATGCCCAGTGCTGCTCTTGTGGGCACTTGCAGCTCTGGCTCTCTCTAGCTGCATGCCTGAGTTAGTCCTGATCCGTTTTGCAGCGAATCCTCCTGCCAGCCTTTCTCCCAGGGGATGGAGTGGTTCAGGGAGATAACAGACCAGAGAAGACTTAGATGGAGTCTGGAGCAAAACTGGTGTTTCAATAACAAAGAAGCTTTCAGACCGACTCAGCACAGACAACCTTCCTCGTGTGGTGCAAACAAAAGTGTGACCAGGCCACACACACTCATGGGCTTTCAGGGGCGTTTGATTACTGGGAACATCCAGAGTCAGGGGCGGCAGGGCAGTGTGGGTCTTTGTTGCCCATCTCATTAGGGACAGCACATGGGGATCCAGCAAGGCCAGACTCAGAGTCTGGGAGAAGGACAAAGGTCTGCAGGGCTCTTACCTGCATGATCAGGAGAACCCCTGCCGTGGTGCTCAGCATGGTAGTCCCTTCTGCTGGGACTGGTTGCCCTGGGCACTGGGCTGAGACTGGTTTTCGGCGAGTCCTGCTGGAGACTATCTCTTTCTTTGGCAGGCCAGGCCTCAAGGGGTCAGTTTTAGGCAAATAAACCTGCACCTCCCACCTCTCTCTCACCCAGCCAAAAACCCTTGAATCCTGGGCCATCTTACAAACACCCCACCAATTGCAATTGCTGGGATGGAGTGGGGCAGATGGCATAGAGGAGCCAGGGTTCCCTTCCCTGGGCTCCATCAGCCACCAGCGGGGGTCAAACCCAGCACAGCTGCTGGAGGGGTGTGGGCCTGATGTTAGAACATTACTAAGTTTTGCCTACAGACCGGACATTCAGCCACTGGGGAGTATCAAACAGTGATGCCTAACTCTTGCATCCTGCAAGAGGGCCTCACCTGGGGAAGTAGACACAACTCCCCCTCCTGAAAGCTGGCATGCTTTGTAGAGTCTCCACCCAAGCTTCACGGATTTCCTTGGATTGATTCTAAACTCAGCCTGCCCGAGGTCTTCCACATCTGAACTCATAGTTCTCGCCGCAACCAAATCCACCCTTGGCTCTAGCTGGGCCTTCCAGGCTATGCCAGATACAGGTCAGGAGAACCTTTTGGGAGCTCTCAGGATCACAAGGCTACAAGGGACTTCCCTGCTCCCACTCCAATCCACTTGTACTCCCAAGCCCAGCCTCAACTAGTGACTTTTCTCAGTGCCTGGGATCCGTGCCTCTGTGCTGGGGAATGTGGTCTTTGAATCAGCCTCCCTCATCTTGCTCTGTGATTGTGTGTTGTGCATGGCCCTGTTTTCTCAGAGGGAACACAGGAACTTAATACTCTTCAGGGACCCTCATACTCTGTGAATACATAACTACTTGGGACTGTGAAGTTAAAATGAACGTGAACTTCGTTTGGTCCAAATTTCCCACTCAGTGGGTGAAGCCACCGAGACCCAGGGAGTAAAAGTGACTTCCTTGTGACTGGCTGACTTGTCACAGTCAGAACTTCTTGGAAAACCTGGCTTTCTTGGTTCACAGGCCAGCAACTGACCACTCACCCATGCTACCCTGACTACTGACTCAGTGCATACGTTTTTGGCTCTGAAACCAGCCACTTGAAAGATGCAGATACAATTCACAGACTTTCCCATGCATGTCAGAATAGACCCTAGACCTTTTAGTTGCAAGTGATAGAATCTCCACTCAAACTAGCTTAAGTACAAGAAGGAATTTGCTGTCTCATGTTCAGGGCAGTCCAAGGAGGAGTTGACCTCCAGCCCAAGAGATGCCTCTCTGGTGCCAACCTGGCCAGCCACGGGGGCCTCTTGAGACCGAGGACCCTGGGAGGACCTGTGGACACGGGCTTTTCTTGCGGAAGGAGTGGAGTTTTCTGGCACAGGGAGGGGCTGCTGCCTTGAGGATCAAAGAGGGAGTGGGGGGTGGGGGAGCCAGCCTCTAGTCTAGAGGACATATTCCTTGTAAAGGTCTGAGTCATGAGCCTGGTTAGGATCTTTTCTCAATTTGGTGCATTGTGAAATATTTCTTACATGTTGAAGAGTCTGCAAACAAAAGCGTGTGTTCAGGTTAAAGAATAACAATAAAGCAAGTACGTGGAATTGCCGTTGAGGATGAGAAACGAATTCTGCCAGAGCTTGCAGCCTCTTCCCATCCCAACCCCTCAACTTTGAGTTTTTCATTCTGCTTCCCACCTTGGAATGTAGCCCTAAGCCAAATAATATTTTGTGTTGCCTCCAACTTTGTCAATGGAATCATGTATCTTGCCCTTGCTTCTCTTGCTTTGCATTATGAACTTTGAGATTCCTCCATGTTGATGTGTGGAGTTCTAGTTCATTTTTTTCACAAATGTACACAATAAAAATACTTGGGGCCAGGTGTGGTGGCTCACACCCATAATCCCAGAACTTTGGGAGGCTGAGGTGGGAGGATCTCTTGAGGCCAGCAGTTCAAGACCAGCTTGGGCAACAAAGTGAGACCTCATCTCTACAAAATATATTTTTTAAAAAATAGCCAGGTGTAGTGGTGCGTGTCTGTAATCCCAGCTAGTTTGGAGGCCAAGGCGGAAGGATCACCTGAGCCTAAGAAGTCAAGGCTGCTGTGAACCGTGACCGTGCCACTGCACTCCATCCTGGGTGAGAGAGTGAGACCCTGACTCATAAAAGTAAATAAGTAAATAAATAAAAAAATAAATAATTTAAGAAGCTTAGACTTATCTGTTCATTCTGCAGTTAATGAGCATTTGGTTGGTTCCGGTTTTCTTCTACTTCGTAAACAGTGCTGCTGTGAACATCCTTGTATCCTGATGAAGACACTGCAGAGTTCCTTTAGAAGTAGGTTGTAGGAAACGTGAGTGTGTTTAACTATAAAGACGTTAAAAATAAAGATGTCAAACATAAAGGTGCAAAACATAAGTATCTTTAACTATAAAGACGTTTCCCAAAGTGTGTTCTTCCTGTGTGGTTAATTCTCCCGATAGTGCCTTGATACTTCCGTCAAGAACATCATCTTATCTCTGTGGTCTGGAAAGTGAACTGGAAGAGATCATTGGGCTCCCGTGAAGCAGGAGGGGTGTTTGGCTCTGGCACGCCCTGCAATAATCGCGGGGCCTTCAGCAGCCCTTGGGAGACACAGGGCAGGTGCCAGGAAGACCCACTCAGGCAAAGAAGAGATCCATGCTGTGGTCCCAGGGATGGAAGAAGAAGGGAGACGTGGGGCTGTGGAGCCTGCTGGTTCTAATGGCCACCAACTTCTAGCTGGAGCAGGGACAGGCCCCTCTGCTGCTAGCATTTAAATATACCCACACAAGCCGGGCTCAGTGGCTCAGCCTGTAATCCCGCGCCTTTGGGAGGCTGAGGTGAGTGGATTGCCTGAGCTCGCGGGTTCGAGACCCGCCTGGGCAACTTGGCAAGACCTCATCTCTACAATAAATCAAAAAATGAGCCGGGCGTGGCAGCGCGCGCCTGTAGTTCCAGCTACTCAGAAAGCTGAGGCGGAAGGATCGCCGGAGCCCAGCAGGTCGAGGCTGCGGTGGCCGGGAGCGGCCACTGCACTCCAGTCTGGGCGACGGAGTGAGACTCCAACTCAAAAAAATAAAAATAAATAAATAAATAAATATACCCACACAGAAAACCCCCCCCCACACAGGGATGAGACACTTGGGTGTAGAAGCCTCTGCTCACCCTGAGCACACAGACCCCTGGACAGGGAAAGTCAAGCCACGGCATAACACAACCTTCCTCATCTCCCTTCCCTGGGAATGAAAGATTTCAACTGAAATCCACAGAAGCTCCAACAGCTTCTACTTCAAATTCCAATATGGGTAAACAGAGAGAAAAAGAACATTTATTGAAATTGTCACTAGTTCAAAAGGAGACTATATCCATTATCTATTGATGCCTAACAAATTATCTCAAAACTTAGTGACCTAAAACAATAATAAACATGAAGATCTTTCACGATTTTAGTGGGTCAGGAATTTGGGAGAGGCTTGGTGGGGTGGTTCTCATTAAACTGCAGTCCTCATTAGACTGCAGTCCTCCAATGAGTCGGCTGTAGTCATCCGAAGGTTTGATGGGATGGGAGGATCCACTTCCAAAACGGTTCACTCACGTGGCTGGAAAGTGGTGCTGTCTGTTGTCAAGGGAGACTTTATGCCCTTCCCAGGTGTCGCAACCCATGAGGTGGCTTGAGTGTGTCCTCATGGCATGTGGGTGGCTTCCCCAGAAGTGAGAGACCCAAGAACACAAAGAGGAAAGAGTGGTGTCTTCTATGATGTTTTACCCTCAAAGGTCATACACCATTGCTTCTGTCTAATAATGAGACTCCATAGGTCTCACAGTCAGCCCTGGTTCATTTTGAAGGCAACACAGGACAGGCATAGCAGGAGGTGGGAATTTGGGGGGACATCTTAGAGGCTGGCTACCAAAGGAACTGATCCAAGGAGACTAAACAGATGTGCTCCCTTGTGGGAAAGAGTTACTGCAAGAAACAAGAGAAAATAGAGCAAAAGGAAATAAAATATTATACCTCTCTTTATAGTTTCTGCAAGATTCATTACACTTGTGAGAAGGAACACTCTCAATTGCAAACATTCCTTTCCTTGTTAAAGGTTGAAATATGAAAAAAAAAATCCCACCATTAAAAAATTTTAAAAGTATAAGCCATGAATAGCATAAAACCAAATAAAATTAGAAACTAGCTTAAAAATTTCTAATAGGCTGCAGAGGAAAAGGCTGACAAGATGAGAGAAAACATAAAAAGCATCGAGAACCCAGGTACTACAACATTTGTATAGAAGGAAGATGAAGAGAACAAAGGAGAAAAATGATTCTTTCATGCATTCTTTTGTTTATTCACTCATTCAACATTTATTTACTGAGCATATTATAAGCCAATCACTAATGAAGCTTTTACATACTCATTTAAGGTCTCTACTTGAAATTTTCATTTAATTATTTTGTATAATCTACCCTTTCTAGAATCAAAGAAATAACAGAAGAAAAAATTTGTGATGTAAAGGAAGGTATGAGCCATCAGATTTAAGGAGCAAACCTAATATATAGGGACTCTTGCATACTTATATGTTTATAAAATCTCAAGTTTCCAGGATAAAGAAAAAACATTTTCAGTATTAGGCAGGAAAGATACAGGTTACCCACAAAGAGAGAAAAAAAGTAGCTTGTCCCAGACTTCACTTATGCAACTCTAAATTTCAGAAGACAATGAAGCAACGTCTGCTGAATTTTGAGGGACAACAGTTGTAAAGAATTCTGTACATATCTGTGATGTCACACATATGTAGGTCAAAAGAGAGACATTCTCAGACATGTAGGAACTAACGTAATCTGCCTCAAAGACAATGTCCTGAAAGGTTCATCAACCAACCGAGAAATGAGTCAAAATCAAGAACTCAAGAATGAAAGAAGTGATACAAAAGAAACAACATGAGTAATTAAGCCAGTAAAGAATAGTGAATGTCTAAGTCATTGTTTGGCGCATGGTTATGAAACCAAATGCAAACATCAAAAATAATTCCTGAAAAAAAGAAAGGTAGATCTCAAACATATTATTCTGACAAGGTTTAAGATGAGGAAAAGGCAAAATAATATATATATATATATATATATTTATTTACTTATTAAGCAGGATTTATTGAGAGGACAGAAAAGCTCCCAGAACAGGAGGGGACCTGAGGAGGGACCTGAGGAGGCTCTACTTTTTTATTGTACAGATGTGTGGTACAAGTGAGGGTTCACTGCATAAGGAGGCTGCATGCAGGCGAAGTTTGGGCTTCGAGCAGGCCCTCACTCCCCCTGGTAGTGGACCAGGTACTCACTGTGTTGTCACGTGCCCCCTACCCTTTTCTCTCCCTTACTCCCCTAGCAGTGCCCACCAACCACTGATCCCGTTTTTGTGCTAATGTGACTAGTGTTCAAGGTCCACTTATGAGTGAGAACATGCAGCATTCACTTCCTTGTTTCTGTGATAATTCATTTAGGACGATAGTCTCCAACTCCATAGATATCTTTTAATTCCTAAGATTGGTAGGATTTTCGGTGTGTGCTCTGAATATTTTGTTTTATTCTACAGATACATGCCTTTCAAATTATTACAGAAAAATGAGCCAAGAAAAATTGTCCAAATTCAGAAAAACAGCAAGGAAACATAAACACAAAGCACAATAATAATACAGAATGCTGAATATACAAGTTTTATCATAAATATGAGCATATGAAATTCTACTGTGAAAGTTGAAAACTTTGGGATAATGTAAAAAATTCAAAATATATACTATTTGTCACAACCATACAATGGAAACATGAACAATAAAGTGGAAAAATATTTTGCAAACTAAAATAAATCAGAAGCACAGTATTAGTAGTATATGAGATGGAATTCAAAGGAAAATGCAAATAAGAGAGTACTATTTTATATTGACCCAAACGACAATCCACAATAAAGATACATCGCAAACTTTTACAAACCTAATAACTTCTCATAAAAAATGGCAAAAGCTATTACACGCATAAAAGAAATCCACAGATCCATAGTTAGGATTTGCAACATATAGATCCCTGTATTTGACAGATCAGGGTGACTAAAAGAAGAAATAGAGAAAGTGAATCACACAGATATAACAGTAAAAGGGAACGTGCAGACCCCAAGCTTCCACCTGAACAGGCCTGCCCTGTTCCCTTCAGTTGATTGGTGGAGAGGGGAGTGCCAACCCCTCCTTAGCCCAGCCTGAGACTTTGTCCTGGGATTAAAGCAACCTCTCACTTCAGGGCCTTCGCATCACCTTTGCCTCAGTTTGAAATACCTCGCCCTCTGCCCTCACTCCGTATTTACCTGACTCACCAGCACTTTATTCTCTGGCTCAAAAGTCTTTCCCTGCCTCTCACTATGTGATTTTCCCTCCTGGCTCATCCCCATTCCAGGCCATCACAATTCCCTTGCCCTGCTGTATTTCTCTATTTTTGCATGCAATTATCTCTACTGGATGGTATCTTATTATAAAAGCATTTGGTTTATTTACCTTTGTATTCCCAGTACTAGAGCTCTGCTTGGCACACAGTAGGTGCTCAATAGTATAATTCATAAATGAATGAAACTTTAAATGTGAACAATTTTAAATTCCAAAAGTCCTTTGAGTTGCTATAGAGATTGGGGATGCCGCTAAGCAACGTACAGTGCACACGGTAGCCCCATAACAAAGAGTTATCTGGCTCAAGATGTTAAGAGCAAGGGACCTGTTCCAGAGCCATAGCTGCCTATTTTGTTGAGGAAAACACTTTCTTAGGAGTCTCAAAATTACAAATAAGGCAGGGTGCAGTGGCTCAAACCTGTAATCCCAGCACTTTAGGAGGCCGAGGAGAGAGGATTGCTTGAGTCCAAGATTTTGAGACCAGCCTGGGCAACATAGTGAGACCTCATCTCTACAAAAAATTTTTTTAAAAATTCGCCAGGCATGGTGGTGCACACCTGTAGCCCCAGCTACTCAAGAGGATGAGGCAGAAGGATCACCTGAGCCCCAGAGGTCGAGGCTGTGGTGAGCCATGATCATGCCACTGCACTCCAGTCTGGATGACAGTGAGAACCCACTTCAAAACAAGTAAATAAATACAAAATAAATAAAATAAACTTAAAAATAGATAATAAGATGTTAAAAAGAGTTTTAAGTGGTTGCCAGGTGTGGTGGGAGAGAGGAGTGGATAAGCAGAGCACAGTGGGTTTTAGGGCAGTGAAACTCCACAGTGTGATGATACTAAGTGGTGGCTACATGTCATTATAAAGTTAGCCCTTGGACAACGTGAGTTTGAACTGCCAGGGTCCAGTTATACACCCAGCTTTTTTTTTTTTTTACTAAACAAAGATGGAAAATACAGTATTCATGGGATCTGAAACCTGCTTCCATAAGGAACCGACTTTTCATATGGGTGGGTTCTGCAGGGCCAAATGCAGGACTTGAGTATGTGTGGGTTTGGTATATGGCAGAAAGTCCTGGAACCAATCCTTTGTGTATGTGGAGGGTCACCTGTAAATCCATCAAACCCATAGGATGTACAACAGCAAGAGTGAACCCAAATGTGAGCTGTGGACTTTGGGCAATGATGATGTGTCAATGCAGGTTCGTCAGTCAAGGAACTGCCCCACTCTGGTGGGGAATGTTGATGACAGGGAGGCTGTGTGTCGGGGGTGGGGGGCAGGGGCTAGTGGGAACTCGGTACTTTCCACTTAATTTTGCTGTGAACCTAAAGCTGCTTTAATAAACAAAGACTAATCTTTAAAAAAGTCAGTTTTGCCAAAGCACGGAGATTCTAGTGCTCTGATGTTCCAAGTGCCGTTCTTGAATCAGAGGCATCAGGATCATCCACGAGCTGTTAGAAATGCAAACTTGGGGCATTCTCTTCGGGTCCCCTCCCCTTCGGGTCCTGCTTTCTTAAAAAAAAAAAGAAAGAAAGAAAATGCAACCTTGATCCCAGCCAGACCTGCTGGGATGGTGCAGTGTAGTACCATCCCAGGCACTTCATGAACACACTGAACTCTGAGGACACAGGTTCTCTTCCCAGCTGCTCATCAGAATCACCTGGAGAGCGTTTTAACACCCCAATATCCAGGCCATATTCCAGATCAATTAGATGAGAATATGGGGGCTGGGGGCCCAGGCACCACTATTTCCTAAAACACCCCAGATTATTTCAGTGTGTACCTGAAGTTGTGAACACTGTTTGACATCATGTACCAAAGTCACAAAAGAGTGGAAAAAACAAACAAACTTGGTTTTCTGACTCTGGGGCCTTTTACCCACATCAAGGGTACAAACACCCATGAGAGCTCTGGGAAGGTGAGTTTTCATCCCAGAGCCTCAGTGTGAGAGAATCTGTCTCCTGCTCTCCTGATGTCAGCTGAGAAGGCCTCAGGAGAGCTTGGGGGACACAGTGTGGAGTCTGACCCTGCCTGTGGGGAGACTGGGAGGCAGGGCAGAGGGACCCTGGCTGCTTGGGTGTTGAGATGCATTTCCTCTGAGGGCTAGCTTGGACATGCTGGTTTCTGCAAGAAGAAACTTGGGAGAGACATGTGAAGTCTCATCAACTGCCCTAGAGCTGTTAAAAATCCTGCCCAGAGAATCCCCTGAAAGGGTTATTGGACCCCATCAGTGACAGGCAGCATGAAAATAGGAAAGGGTCATGGAAGGAGTTGCAGCCCCCCTCATAGCAAGTGCAGTCAGATGGTCCATGGGCAACCTGAAGATGCTAGAGCTTGCACTGGAAGGAGATCATCTCCACGTGGTGGGTCATACAGCTTCTGATCCCGGTCCCTGTCAGGTGAGAACATGTCTCCTTCCCCTTTCCACCCCCAACCCTTCACTCAGCCCCGGCCCTGACAGCGTCACATGCCACAGTTATTGAGCTGGGGGAGGCAGAGAAGTGCCAGGTGGTGAAAGGAAGAAAAAGATCTATGCCAATGCCCCATCCTCTGTTGCCTCTATGCACCACCCCCACATGAAGTGGTGGCCCTTAGCCATCCCTTGCTGAAATATGGGAGAAAATCAAAATCAGATTTGAGGGTTATATTGTCACACGGGTCTGGATACTCTTAATTACCTAATTGACTTAGTATTTGGGACTTCAAGCAATTTTTATTATCTAGAAGTGAGATTAAAAAAAAAAAGCTGGCCAGGAGCCATGGCTCCTGCCTGTAATCCTAGCACGTTGGGAGGCTGAGACGGAAGGATTGCTTGAGGCCAGGAGTTCGCAACCAACCTAGGCAACATGGCAAGACCTCATCTCTCCAAAAAAACCCCTCAAAACAAAAAATAAGCTGGGTGTGGTGGGCCACATGCCTGTAGTTCCAGCGACTTGGGAGGCTAAGGTGGAAGGATAAATTGAGCTGTCAAGGTGGTAGTAAGCACTCCAGTCTGGTTGAGGGAGTGAGTCCCTGCCCTGACTCCAAAAAAAAAGCAATGTTCCGAATTTCACCCATGGATTGGGAACTGACATCTATGGGGATGATGGTGGGTGCTGTGGTTTGAATGTTTGTGTCCCTCCAAAATTCGTGTTGAACCTTTTGAAACTTAAGCCCCAATGCAGTAGTATCAGGAGGTGGGGTCCTGAGAAGGGGATTCGGTCACGAGGGCTCTGCCCTCGTGGATGGGGTTAGTGCCCTTAGAGAAGGGATGGAGGGAGGATGGTAGTCCTTTTGCCCCTCCACCGTCTGCCACGTGAAGATGCAGCAACCAGGCACCACCTATGAAATATCAAGCAGTGGAGATTTTCTGTCTTTCTGTCTCAAGAGATAGGAGGGGTCTGAGATGAGAGACAGAAGAAGAGAGAGAACAGGGAGAGGGGACTTGGAGTACAACCAAAGGGCGGGAGGCTGGTCCCAGAGGGACAGTGGACCAAGGCTTCCCATGGTGGTTGGGGGCCATAGTTTGACCTAGGTTGGGATGTGAGCTCTGAGAATTAAGGAGGGAGCCCTCTGTCCTGGTCATACACATGGAGGATATGTTTTCTAGTACTGTGCTACTGTATGTTGCCTATTTCTAAGCAAGACAAAGCCATTGTGCCAGCAGTAATGGTTTCTCTTTTCTCTGAGATTATTTCAGAATTAATTCACTCCCCTACTTCCCATATCCCCGATTCCAGCGTCACTCCTTGAGAGAGAGGGGCCTACAAGGAGTAGGCCTGTCTTGGCAGGGAGGAGGAGGTGAGTGGGAGCTATGGCAAGCTGGTTTGGATGACATGCTAAGATCCCGCTTGACCCCTTTGCCTTTTCTTGTTCAATGAGCAGACAAAATTGGGACCTTGAGCAGTCAAGCAATGCTCCAAGAGGGGTCCCTAGCACCTCACCCACTGCCTGCCACAAGCACCCCAAGGGAGAGCCTCCATACCGCTCTCGGGTCCCGTCTCGAGACAGGGCAGGCGGACAGCATGGGGTGGACTCACCATTTCCTCATGTGTCTCTGGTGTCTGCAGAGCCCCATTTCTCAGCCTCTTTCCCTCTTTGATTTTTTTCTTCTTTTCCCCCATGAATCTATGGATTACACTGAATATTTCCTTCTTTTAATTTTTTTCTCTGAGGCTGAGAGAGCTGTTTGGCCCATGTGAGTGGCTTCAAGACACATTATCTGCATCCTTCCAGCTTGCTCAGCAGTCATCTGAGAGAACACTTCAAACAGAGCATACACATTTTTTTAATCACTATTGAGAACATGTTCAACCATTTGCTTACACCAGGTCACAAAGAAGCTATCAATGACCTCTCAAATGCACAAATTGTACAGGTCACATTGTCTGACCGAAATTCAAGAAATTTAGAAATTAAAAACCAAAGAATAAGCAAAGAACAAAAACATCGAACCACTTGGGAAATTAAAAATCACTCTTCTAAGTAACTCTTGAGTCTAAGAGGAGATACAAAAATCAAAACATGCTGTATAGGACATAATGATAATGACAACACAGAAAAATAAATGAGCCAAACATTTATTTCCAGAAGCCAGAAAAAAGAGAAAAGCAAACAACCACTATCACCACCCACACAACCCAAGGAAAAAAGGAGAAGCTAATAATAAAACCCCCCAGAAATTAATGGATTAGAAAATGGGAAACATAAATTGATAAATAAATCCAGGGTCTCTGGCTCTTTAAAAAGACCAGTGAATTAGAGAAACCATTGTCAAGCCTAATCAGAAAAAAGAGAAAATATGAGCATGTAGAAATGAGAAATGATACAAAATAAATGAAAAATATAAAGGAATAGGCTTTATAACTTTATGCTAATAAACTTGAAAATCTCAGTGAAGTGAATTGTTTTCTAGGAAAATATAAATGACCAAATTTGACAGAAGTGGTAGAAAACCTGAATAGCCTAACAATCCTAGGTGAAGCTGAAAAAGTTATCAAAAAAAGTATTAAACCCAGACCGTTTGAGAGGCAAGTTCTTTCAAACCTTCAAGGAACGGAAGGTTTGCATAATATCCCAATAACATCTTCGGGCTGTTTAAGTAGGGCTGTGTATGGAAAAAGACAGGCAGCTTCCCAAATCGTTTTGTTAAGTGAGCCTGGACACTAAAGCCAACCAGGCAGATGGGCAAAGGAGAAACTGCAGCTCAATATCACAAATACAGACTCAAAATATTAAAAAAATTGAACGAAGCCATATGTTTGAAATACCAATACAGTGTGTACAAGCAGGGCTAATTCTCGCGATGCAAATCCTGTTGAATACTAAGAAATCTCTTAATGTGGTCAATTATATTAATAGATCAAGGCAAAACAAAACAAAACAAAACACATTATCACTGTCAGGAGCGATTGCCTGAATTCAAATCCTGCCTTTTTTTCTCACGTCCTAGCTCTAGGCCCTTGATCAGTTTCTTTTTCTTAAAATTTAGAAAATAATGTCTAACAGTCAGGGTCATGTGCAAGATACATTAAATAATAAATATAAAACTTGGCACAGAATCAGAGCTTTGTAAATCAGTTTTAGAGACATTTCAGGACATCTATTCCTGGTGATTTTTTTTTTTACTTAAAAAAAGAAGAATTGAAGAACACTCCTTTAACATTACAAAGATACTCTCTCTCAAACCAAAACAACTTTATTAACTGTGAAAACATTAGTGACACCCCAATTAAGTTCAGGAACAAGATAAGGATACTATCTTCACTATTACTTGTTAATGCTCTGGAAGCAATGGAATTAAACAAGAAGATAAAATAAGGGTCATAAATATTTCCAAGGAGGAAATATCACCATCATTTTCGGGGGATACGGTTTTGTAATTTGAACGTCTCAAGAAATTCAACTGAAAATGTCAAATAGCTGACAAATGAGTTTAGTAGGGTAGCAGTCACAATATAAAGAAATATAGCCATAAAAACCAATACCTTTCCTATGATAATGAATAAGCCATTAGAATGCATCGTGGAAATATACTGCATTTACTACAGTAACAACATTCATGGGAATTAACAAGAAATATACAAGATTAATGTAAAGAAACTGAAAAGACTTCACAGAGGAATCCCAAATAAGACTTGAACAAAAGAGGAAATAGGCATTTTTTCTAGGAAGAACCAACAATTACAAGATTTCAGTTGTCCCAATTAATCTATAAAAGACTAAATTCCAATCAAAATTTCAGTGAGAGCTTTTTTTTTTCCTTAAGGGAATCCTGATGAAATTAATGTAAGTTTCTCTGGAAGAACAGAAGCATGGAGCGGAAAATGTTGAAGAAGAGCAAGGTGGATGGGCTTGCTCCACCAGCTATTAAGCATAATTAAAGACTACAGCAATTAAAACATATTTACTGGTGAAGAAAAACAGACAGATGGATTCATGAGATAGACGTGGAAGGCAGGAACAGATCCAAATGTGTGTGAGAATTTATTATTGATAAAAGATATTTTTCAGGGTTGGAAAACATCTGATCAATAAGTAAAGACTAAGATTCCTTCCTCAAAATGCACATAAAGTCAAAGCTTTTGATTACATATATGTACTTTTATTTTTAATGCATTGCGGGCTCGGTGGCTCAGCCTGTAATCCCGCGCTTTGGGAGGCTGAGGTGAGTGGATTGCCTGAACCCGCGGGTTTGAGACCCGCCTGGGGAACTTGGCGAGACCTCATCTCTACAATAAAAATCAAAAAATTAGCCGGGCGTGGTAGCGCGTGTAGTTCCGGCTACTCGGAAGGCTGAGGCGGAAGGATCGCTGGAGCCCAGCAGGTCGAGGCTGCGGTGGCCGGGAGCGGCCACTGCACTCCAGTCTGGGTGACGGAGTGAGACTCCAACTCAAA
>CAUYQG010264122.1:0-19063 GCA_963574415.1 Tarsius wallacei
CTGAGGTGAGTGAATTGCCTGAGCCCGCGGGTTCGAGACCCGCCTGGGCAACTTGGCGAGACCTCATCTCTACAATAAATCAAAAAATTAGCCGGGCGTGGTAGTGCGCACCTGTAGTTCCAGCTACTTGGAAGGCTGAGGTGGAAGGATCGCCGGAGCCCAGCAGGTTGAGGCTGCGGTGGCCGGGAGCGGCCACTGCACTCCAGTCTGGGCGACGGTATGAGACTCCAAATCAAAAAAAAAAAAAAATTATTTACTTTCTACTGATTTCTGCTTTTACCTTTATTTCTTTCCTTCTACTTTTTGCCAGTTTTAATATGCTGTTCTTTTTAAAGTTTCTTGAGATGGGACTTAGGTAATTAATTATTAGCTTTTCTTATTTATTTATTTAAGTTTATAAATTTTTTTTGTAGTAATGCTAAAACCATCCTGCTACCTCAGCCTCCCAGTGGGACTACAGGTGCACATGCCACTGTGCCTGGCTGCTTTTAAAAAAATTTTTCGAGTCAGAATCTTACTCTGTGGCCCAGGCTGTAGTGCAGTGGCACGCTCATGGCCACCACAGCCTTGACCTGCTAGGCCCAGGTGATCCTTCTGCCTCAGCCTTCCAAGTGGCTGGATCCACAGGCGCACACCATTACGCCCGGCTAATTTTTTTTGATTCATTGTAGAGCCGAGGTCTTACCACATTGCCCAGGCTGCTCTCAAATCCCTGGACTCAGGCAATTCTCTCGACTTGGCCTCCCAAAGTACTGGGATTACAGGCTTGATCCACTGCACCCGGCTGACTGCTTTTTTTAAAAAAATTTTTTTCTACTTTTTAAAATGTTTATGAAATTGCTTTGTAAATGCAACTTTAACTGGATCTCACAAGTTCAATGTATTTTTTTTATTATTCAACTCAAAATATAAATATATATTTTTCCCCTCCACCCCTGCACCCCCTCAAAATATTTTTAAGGTTCATTGTGGTTTCTTCTTTGATCTGCGGGTTATTTAGAAATGTATTTCTTAATACCTAAGCATTTGTAGATTTTCTAGCCATTTTTGTTATTGATATCTAGTTTAATACTGTTGTCTGGGGCTGTTCTAGGGATTTCACAGTGGGTAATTTGTTAACATTTGCTTTACTGTAAGTTTTAGGAAATTGAGTACAGGGTGCAGTGTGTAGCAGTTAAGTTTGTTAATCATGTTTTGTTTGCTGTATCAGTACTGACTTTTTTTGTCTTTTAAAAATTAAAAATTTAAAAAACTCAATTGAGAAAAGCATATTAAAATTGCCACATGTGTGGGGATTGATTTGCCTTTATGTTTTTAGTTCTCTCAAATGGTGCCTCATATTTTGAGGCCGAGTTATTAGCTACAAATAAATGTATGATTGTTGTATCTTCTTATTGGACTGTTCCTTTTATCATCTTTATCTTTAGTAATTTTTGCTTTAAACTCTGTATTTTTGCATATTAGTACGGTTTCTTTTGTCTTCTCTTTCTGTTCTTATTCTTTAAACTTTTTTTTGTCCTTGTACTTAAGAGGAATTCCTTTAAACATTTAGTTGAGTTTTTTTACTAAGTTTGATAATTTCTGTTGCATTATATTTAATGTAATTGCTGGGTGTAAGTTTACCATTTCGCTCTGTGTTTTCTGTTTTTCTGTCAGTCCTTTATAACTTTTCCCTCTCATTCTTTGCTTTCCTTTGGGTTAGTCAGATATTGTTGTATGTCTCCCTCTCTCAGTTTGTCTGTTATAAATTCTCCTCTAACTTTACTGGTGAGCCTACAGATTTTACAGTGTACACCTCTAGCTTTTGGAGTCTGTCGTGCATTGTTGCATTTACAACTTCCAGAGAAATGAAAAGGCCCTCCACACTTCCATTCTGTTTACACAGCGTTCAGCCTCTGCTTTACTTTAAACCTCAAAGATGTCCTTATTATTGTTGTCGAAATACTAGCAGCAGTAGTAATAAGAATAATGTTGTTGTTTAAGTAGTCACTGCTCATTTCAGTGTGTCTTCCTCACATGCACCCTTCTGGAGGGCTTCGTTTCTTTCTGTTTGACTGCATTGACATCTGGGTAATTTTCCTTTTATCCACGGAGCTCCTTTTAGTATTACTTTTAGTGCTGATCTTCTGGGAATGAATTTTCTGCCTTTGCTTGAAGATGTGTTCATTTGACCTTCATTTTTAAAGGGCCTCTCTTTTCAGGACTTTCACGATGCTCTGCTCTCATCTCCTGGTGCCCGCTGCTTATGATAAGTCAGCGTTGGGTTGTGCTGTTGCTCCTTTGAAGTCAATGTGCTTTCCCTTGGCTGTTTTAAAGATGATTTCTTGTCTTTGGTTTTCAGCAGTTTTACTGTGGTGTGCTCGTGTGTGTGTGTGTGTGTGTGTGTGTGTGTGTGTGTGTGATCTGCATGGAGTTTGTAGAGTGTTTTGAGTCTCTGGTTGGCCTTTCATCTTTTGTCATTTTGGGCATTGGCTTAGCTAATAATCTTTAAGTATTCGGGCTGTCCCAGTTTTCTCCTTTTCTTATGGGACGACAGCTACGTGTATGTTAGGTCATTTCACTGCTTCCATTCTTTTTTTTCCTGTCTTGTCAGTTTGGAGATTTTCTACTAACCTGTCATCAAGTTCACATATATCTTCTCTGTCACGCATCCAGTTATGTCCAATTATTGAGTTTTTAGTTCCTGTTTTTGTGTTTTTAGTCCTAAAATTTCCATAGAATTAAGTTCTCATGATGTATTTATCTGACATTTCCTTGAGTATAATAGTTATTGTTGCAAAGTTCCTGTCTGATGACTCTAATATCTAGGTCACCTGTGAGCCTGCTTCTGTTGTCTGTTTTTTGATTATTTGATCCTTTTTTTTCTTGGATGCTTGGTAATGTTTTATTAACACTGTGATGAAGATTGGAGAGATTCTGAGTGATGGTTATCTTTCTCCAGGTAGGAATTTATGTTCTCTGGCGGGCAGTTAGAAAACCATTGATCACTTTGATTCATCAGTGACTGATAGGACATGAGGCAGAATTCAGGGCAGTCAGGAAATTCTCATAGCCTCACTCTGGTCCATGGCCTTCTAAGGTCTCAGTTGGAAGTTGGAGGTATTTACTGAGATGCCTCTGCCTTTGCAAGTCCTGAATTTCAAGTACTGTGAGGTCGATGAAAGCTCTGCTTAGTTTTTTACCCTCTTTGCAAACCATCTCTTGGCTGGGGGTTCCTGAATTTCTGTCCGTGTTGTTTATGATTCAGCACGTCTCCTGGAGGGGAAGAGTTGGGCGGAATGTTGGGCTTTTTCCTCAAGGTTCTTTTTCTCCTCTGGGATCCTCAGTCCCGGCCTCTTGGTAGATGTCTGTGTCTTCCCAGCTCAGGGGGAGTGATACAAGCTCTGGGTGCTGCTTTCTGCTTGGCCTTCGCTCTGGGGAAGTCATTGGCAGATACCTCCGGGGGGACCGTGGGGATCTTCTCAGTGTGCCTTCCTCTCTAAGGGATCTCGTCTCCTGTGTCCTGGCTCTTGGTTGCTCTCGTGTGCCTCAGATAGCTGGGGATTCGGGGTTTGTTTGTTTGTTTGCTTGAAAGCAGGATTTATTGAGAGGACAGAAAAGCTCCCACAATGGGAGGGGACCCTCTGGGGTTGCCTGATTTGGGGGTATTTTATGTCACATTTAGTTGTTTTCAGTGGGAAATTTGGTCTGACATTGCTGTTCCCTTGTCGCTTTTCTTTTTGTGCCCTGGTTTCATTTTCTGCTGTTTTGTATCTTAGGCTCACCAGTCCTCTCTCTTGTCTGTCCTTCTAGTTGCTAAGAATAGCTAAAATTAATGACATCACTGTGTGCTCACCATGGCGCCATCAGCCGAGCATTTGCTTGAGTCAGACCTCTACAGGAACCATCCTTCAATGCTCCCTTTTCCTCAGCCTCCATGTCCAGTCCGTGTCCAAGCCTATCTGGAATCCACCCACTTCTCTTCCTCTCCTCATCGCCCACCTAGACAAGCACCATCCCTCTCCTGGGCAACTGCATTCATCCTGGAGCGAATCCTTCTTCGTTCATTCACATTCCTCTGTAATGCCTTTCCAGAGATAGCTGAGCGCTTCCATTGAAGCACACATTTCCGTAAAATACAATCGCCAGTGCTGACCCTGGCCCTTCAGTGTTCTGCCTGATCTGGCTCCTGCTCTCCTGATGCTCTCCTCTCCTCTCATTTTCTGTGCTTCAGTTACCCAGGCTTCCTCTCCATTTTCACACACGCTGCAGGCTCTTGCCCACAGCTGTGCCGATCCCTTGTACACACTGGTCCCTCTGCTTGTGACCCTCATTGGTATCTGTCTAGGCCCTCTCTGCACGTGTAGTGCCTTTTGGCCTTTCTTTGTTCAGGGAATGCTTTTCCTGACTGGATGGCTGAAGTGGACACCCTCACGCCCTCAGCTTCTGTCTCAGGCCCCTGTTGATCTCTGCCACTGGTGTGTTTGTCTTCCCCAGGAGGCCATAGGCTCCAGGAGGGGAGGTGTGTATTTATTTGCCATGATAACCAGGACTTGGTAGAGTGCCTTTTGTACAGTAGGTTTCCATAGTGTTTGTGAATTAAAGGAGTAAATAACTGTGCCACGCTCATTACTTGAGACAGATTTAGTCCATCAAAAAACTCTGAGAACAAGCCTGTCAGGTAGGTGCTTGCTCGTGTTAGCTGTATTTCATTGATGCAGAGAGTGGAGCTTAGCGATATGTGGTAACGTTCATGAAGCCTGCCAGCTAGTGAGCTTGTTGTGATCTTGGATTCGTGCTTTCCTAACCTTTTGACTGTTCTCCACCTTCTTGATGCTGCCTCCTCTTTACAAAGCCAGTGGTTATGAATACACCAGTATTCTGACATTTCAGCGTTAGCATCTTGCTTTCGCTTGATGTTTAATTTTAACATTTTAACTTTAGCATTTAATTTAATAATTTAAGTGTTAATTTAACATTTATTTAACGTTAAGCCAAAATGTCAGAAGGGAAATTTGAAATTTGTAATGGCAGTTGAGAAAGTGTTAACTGAGGTTTGGTGCCTTTAATAGGCCTTAAATACTTGAAGTGGTGGATTTGCTATGTGGCTGTCTAGCATTGTGAGTGATTTTTTTAAGCTATCAAATCTCTGTCATTACTTTGTTGCTGTAAATAGACTGTTACCATTAATTATAAATATTGAGTATATTGTACATCATATATTACATACTTGAAGAAAACACTTTGAGCCTTTTATATTTAGAAGATTACTGAGTTATCCAGATTTTTAATTTTAGCCTTCAAAAAGATTAACAGAATTTCCATATCATTTTATGTTCTTTCTTATAAGTCTGCATGTAATTATTCTGTTCTTTTTACTTCTTTACAGTATTTATTCAATCCACAAGTATTTGTTGAGCACTTCCTATGTGGCATGATGCCAGGTGGGGTGCAGCGCAAAACTTGTGGATTCTTTGACTCATTTCTAAAATGAATTTTATAGTGGCCAACAAAGTTTTCACATAAAGTTTATTAGAGAAAGAAGAGAGAGGGTGACAGGGCAGAGTTGGCACGGGCGAAAGAAACCGTGCCTTTGCTCTTTGTAATAAACCTGATAGACCTTCACGATGACTGAGATGCTGAAGAAGGTGAAGCCTAGAGACCACTGCTCTGGAGATTGACGTCTCTGGGCTCCTGATGGGAGGAGAGAAGGGCAGGGGTGGTCTCTTCCTGATCACATCGTGGGAGACCTGTGAGATGTTTCCAGTCCACCAGTTCCTTAGCTAAAAGGTGGTGGTCTTATCGTTTCTATGGCTTTGGCCAGTTAAGGGGTGGTCTTTGGCCTCCTGCCAGAGGGAGCCCAAGAGGTTCTTAGAGATTATTATGCTAAGCCATGAATTGAAAGATGGGCTGCTCCATCCATCTGATGGAGCTTTATTTTGACTTGCCAAAGGGGCTTGCAGTAAAATTCCATTTAAAAAATGTTTGAACGCTTCCTGAAACCTCCCTACGGAAAACGTATCTGTGTCTAACCTGTGCTGGCTACCCTGCCTCGGTTGCATTTCTTTCTTCTTTTTCGTCTCTCGCTGTTTCTTCTGCCAGTGCCTTACGTTTCTGTATTTCTCGTGGTTTCTGCTTTCTGTCCTGTTGCCCTAAGTGATCTCATTATCCTCCTCACGAATTTGGGCAGCGAACATTTTTGGATGCCAGCGTCCTGGACAGACCCTAGGCCCTCTCAGTGGTCAGGGCCGGCCATTCTTCTCTAAATGTCTCACAGATCACTTTCCTCTTCTTCGTAGCCACCACTTTCAACCAGGTCCCATCCAGGCATCTTTTCCCTTTAGTTGTCTACTACTACTCTCTTCTCCCTTCTTCCCAGATCACGTCACCTGACCATTCTCCTTAACGATGGCTGGCTGTCACTCGCAGGCTCATCCAGGCCAGCTCCTTACCATGGCAACGTTAAGGCGGTTGGGCTGTGGGCCAGCCTCTTCTGCTGCTGCCTTCTTGGATAGCCCTGTGTTGGAGTTGTGCTGACCCTGAGAGTCCACAGATATTTCTGTGGACTCTTACGCGTTTCCTTCTTCCTTGCAGAGCCTTCCCTCTCTGCTTAGAATGGGCCTCACCCTCCTTGCTCGTTAGTCCTGAGACCTGTCCTCAGCTGCAGTGTCCGTTCCTTAGTATTGTCTTGCAACTTTGCCAGGCAGGTAGACCCTGCAAGTATAGTACCTGCCGAAAGCTCTAAACCAAAAGTGACAGTTGAGGCAAAGCTGTCTCCTGGGAGAGTTCAAGGAAAATAGCCAGAGTGGCAGGAGGTGTCTTCAGGGTTGCCAGTGGTGTAAGGCACCAACTCCAGAGGACCAGAGCTGACTCAGACCCTGTCCAGGTGTCAACATCTTTGCTCTGACAGCTCGGGGCTTTCTGGGTAACAGTGCATCTCAGCACCATTTGCCCTGCCATCATAATGCTATAGATGAGCTGGGCTGAGTCTACAAAGAAGGTGGGTTGTAGTAACTAGGTACAAGGACTGGAGTCGTGAACTGGTGTGGCTTCAGAGCTGGGCCACAGAGCCAATTGCTGTCTCCTAGATGTATATTATTGGCTATAGTCTAGCATTTGGGAATTTTTTTGTTCTCTTGCTAGGCAGACTTGTACCCTTTGAGGGCAGAGAGAGGCTTTCTCTTTTTAAATCCTTACACCTAATGCAGTGCCGAGTAGATGGAGAAAACAAATGTTGACTTAGTAGCTCAGCTCTGTCCAATGGAACTTTGCATAAAGATGGAAATTTTCTTTACTGTGTCATCCGGTAAGGTGACTGCTAGCTCTCTGTGGCTAGTGTGACTGAGGAACTGGGTTTTTTTTTTTTTGAGTTGGAGTCTCACTCTGTCACCCAGACTGGAGTGCAGTGGCACACTCTTGGCCACCGCAGCCTTGACCTGCTGGGCTCCCGTGATCTTTCCTCCTCAGCCTTCCAAGTAGCTGGAACTACAGGCGCGCGCTACCACACCCGGCTGATTTTTGATTTATTGTAGAGGTGAGGTCTCGCCAAGTTGCCCAGGTGAGTCTCGAACCCGCGGGCTCAGGCAATCCACTCACCTCAGCCTCCCAAAGCGCGGGATTACAGGCTGAGCCTGTAACGGCTGTGGTGGCCGTTAGCGTGCCACTGCACTCCAGCCTAGGTGACAGAGTGAGACTCCAACTCAAAAGAAAATCAACAAAATTAAAAATCCAGAGGAACTTTTTTTTGATTTATTGTAAAGATGAGGTCTTGCCAAGTTGCCTAGGCTGATCTCGAACCGCTGGGCTCAGGCAGTCCTCTCTTCTCGGCCTCCCAAAGTGCTGGGATGACAGGTGTGAGCCTCTGTACCTGGCTTGAATTTTAATGAGATGAAAATAGCTATGTGTGGCTACTTAGTGGACTGTGTAGTTAATGTGGTTTGTAGAATTAATTCTCACAGGGGACTAACCAGATTTTTGACTTTTGTTTTTAACTTGTTTTCTGAGTGGTCCCAGATGGCTAAGCTTTTGGTTTTACTTTTTGTGATTTTTCTTTTTCTCCTCCTCTTGATGTCAGCCTCCATTTTTTTCTTCTGTCGTTATGTAAGCTGTCTTCAGTCTCTTTTTAAACTTTTCTGATTTTCAGTGTGCTATTAAGTAGCAAGATACACAGTCAAGCTAGTGGAATTGTCTTTTTAAAAAGGGAAAGCAGTGTAGGAACCTGGGCATCATGTTTTGCCTTTCCTCAACTCCAGGAAAAGTGTGAAATTAGCCCGGGGAGAGAAGAGAGGGCTAAAGAACACAGTGTCAGCATTCCGTTGAAGAAAAAAATGATAGAGATGATATTGGTATGAGATCAGACACCGTCAGAGGGAGGAGGATAGCCCGAGGCCCAATACCTCTTTTTGGGGAAAGAGGAGGTAAAAAGTGAGAAAGGGAGCAGAGTTACAGGAAAATTAAAGGAAAAAACAGCTGGGCTGCCGTGGAAGCCATTTGAGAAGAAACTCGAGGAAGAAGAGTGGTCAGAGCAGTTGGGGCAGCCCAGTGGAGGGTGAGGACTGGTGAAAGGTCGTTCCCTGCGATTTGGTGATGGCCGTGTGGGTCTTCATACATCATTAGATGTTTTTATGTGGCCGAAGTAGAATTCTTACAGATTTCTTCCATATCTGCATGTTGGGCATAGAATGATTTTGTGTGTCCACTTTTTTTAGACATCATAATTTTTCCATTTTTGTGCCTGTGTCTACCTTTTCTTGACCCTTCCTAATTATCAAACTATTTTTCTTTGCCACTATGTGTAATCTGGACAGGCATTAATGTTCTTGTTTCTGCTCTGAAATTGATGCTTTTTGGTCTTACATAGGTGAATTTCTCTAGCACCTAATAAATAGGGTTGTTGGTTCTGTGACGGCCTTTCAATTCATGCTCAGAGGAAGGGTTTGCTAAGAGATGTTCTTCCTTGTTAAATTCTCTGTACCCAGAGAAAGAGAGTTTTACTGAAAAAAGGGGACATCTTGCCTCTCAGAAGTGCTAGGAAAGAAGCAAACGGCTCTTCTGTTCCCCAGTGGAGTGTCTACTTACTCCTTTGGGACTTAGGGCAGGCAGCCCAGAAAAGTAATAAACTGAGAAAACATTTTCCCTAAATAACTGTATTCTGGGTTCACCCTTAAGTCGTGTGTACTGCAGAGTGCAGACGTAAGCTTATTACCGTATTTTTGTTTTTGAATTATGCCAACACATGAGTCATTTCTGGAAGAAAGGCTTATACGTCTCATTCTCAGTTAGAACCACTAGTTAGACAGCTGCAGGCTAGCTGCAGTCCCGGAATAGTTCTGTGGCCATCCAGGGTGGACAAAAGGGATGGCAGTCTACCTGGAAACTGGAAAGCTTTTCTTGTTTCCCAAGTGGCTTGAATAACTTATGTGCTTTATAATTACCTGAGAAATGCACCAAAGGGAACTGCCCTGTGTACAAGAGAGATGTTCCAGAATTGGCACACCAGGTGTCACGAAGACAGAAGAGTGGAGCCCCCTGCCACTTGATGTGAAAACACAGTAGATAGCTTTATAGTCTGTTTTGTCGGACTTAACAGTATATAACAAGAGCATGTAGTATTCGTTTTAACTAGAAGAGTAATGTTCCTAATTTGACCATTTCTGTCTTAACATTTAATATTTTAAAAACAAATTTAATTTTAAAATAACATAAGTAATTTCTTATACCTTTATAATGCATAATTTAATGTAATACATTTAAAATAACTTAATATTTTTAAAAATAAACTTTTTAGAAGGAAAGGTAATCATAATTATGCACCACCCAACAGGTTACCGTGGTTTCCCTCAGTCATCATAAAAGGAACTTGTGGATGGATTTGTCCTCTGTAGTAAGACAAATGACTTACCCTTCCTGTGATTTCTCGAGGTACTCGGCCAGTGGTTCCCAAAGAGAAGTGTTCAAGTGGTTTGCCCCATCTTGTCCTTTCTTGGCCATATTCTATGCATTTAAAAACCTAGACTTATTATTACTATTTTATTCTAATTTTGTAACTAATTCAAAAAGCAATCAGATTATTTTAGTGATTGCACCACTATACTCCAGTCTGGGTGACTGAGCAAGACCTTTTTCTAAAAAAAATAACCAACAAAGCATGTGGTCTTCTTTTTGGGGAGACTGAAGAGTAATATGGTTGTGTCAGTGACTGGAAACATTTTTCTAATTTTAATCAGTAACCTCACTAAGTCAAAGCAAAATAAAAACTCACCTGAACCAGACTATTTCAGTAGAGTCAAAAGAAGTGGTTTAAGTTTATTGATATTTGAGATTTGCAGGAATGCTTATTTTACAGTCTTTTTGGTCTTATAGACTCTTTTGCTTTTAACTCCCCCCCCTGCAGTCAATATTTAATGTTATCCTGTTTCTAGGTTTGAAAATATATATTTGGTATCTGTATACATCTCTGTAGTACACAAGATTTTTTAAAAACAAGCTTTAAATTTTAACTATATTGTGTTTACTCCTCCTTCCCCTGCCAAAAGTAAGAAAAGTAAAAACAAATCTCTATGATTTACAAAATTTACACATATGGTTTACTTTTCAGAAATCGCATTTGCATCAAGTTCATTGACTTTGGTGTCTGCTAATTTGTAGGCTACTGTCAAATATATTCAACCAAGGCAGTGTATTCTAGTGATGGCATTGTTAATTATATGAGAATTAAGAATATTAATACTTTCTTAAAATCCTGAATGAAAGCAAGTCTCTAATTTAAGTAATTTTTTTTTTTTTTTTTGCATTGGAGTCTAACTCTGTCACTCAGACTGGAGTGCAATGGCCACTCCCGGCCACTGCAGCCTCGACCTGCTGGACTCTGGTGATCCTTCCGCCTCAACCTTCCAAGTAGCTGGCACTACAGGCGTGCGCTACCATGCCCGGCTAATTTTTTGATTTATTGTAAAGATGAGGTCTCGCCAAGTTGCCCAGGTGGGTCTCGAACCCGTGGGCTCAGGCAATCCGCTCACCTCGGCCTCCCAAAGCGCTGGGATTACAGGCTGAGCCACCAAGCCCGGCCTGATTTAAGTAATTTAACCAAAGGGTTTTGAAAGACCAGTTGCGAACACCTGGCAACTGCTTATAAAATTGTTCTTCATTTCATCTAAATTCCTTGAGTACCACTATTTGTTGATGGTCGTCTATTTTGGGGATTTATGTGCAATCAGATAATTCAGGTTGTGTAGTCCTTTACCAAGTTAACAGAAAACCATAAACCAAAAGTAAGTTTAAAAGAAAGTCAACATTTTTATATGGCCTTGCACCAGAGAAATAGAAAGCAAGTAAGAAATTTTTATTGGCATACTAAACATGACTACATGTGGAGTACATATTCAATGAATAAATGATACATACAGAAAGTGTCAGAAAACTCAACCAAAGAAGTTAGCATGTTTTTTTTGGAAAAGATAGTGTCTTCATGTTTTAGGTGAAATTTAGTATCTGCAAAGCAGCAGTAACCCGACCTCTTTAAAGATTTAACAGTTGTATCTACTAATAAACTTTTGCAGAATGGTTGCAGAGGTATTGCATCTGACTTCCTGAGCAATTTGAGTAGCTCCTCAAGAACTGTGATCACTCTGAAGTGACATACTACAGCTGCAAACAGTAAACACAAGCTTAGTCCTGGTATGTGTACAGCTTTGCTATGTCAGAGGGTTATTTTGTGATGAATTTAGTGTAATAAACAAGAATATAACCTACAAAGGTTAAAAAAGTATAAATACATTGAAGCACTGTCTAGATTTTATAGTCTTTTAAAACGAGGTCTGTTTGGTACTTTCTGATAAGAGAGTAAGCTTTCTTATGTAGTTTGTGTTATTTTCAATAATTAAATACGAGTAAGCCTATGTGTATTGAGTGCCCAGGTAGGCACTGTTTTAAGTGCTTCACATGTATTAATCCAGTAAAATTTCTCTATGATGCTAAGAGCTAGGTATTATCATTGTCATCCCATTTTACAGATCAGGGAGCTGAAACATGGTTTTTAAGCAATTTGCTGGTAACTGGAGTAGCCAGGATTCAAGCCCAGGCATTCTGTTTCCACAGCCTGTTTCGTGACAGTGTAACATCTCTAGAATTCTGGGAAGGTATACTGTGTTAACTTATTAAGTACTACATGTAATAGAAACAAGGCCATTCATTTTGTATATGCACGTGATAAGATTATACAGCAAAAAGGAATCATTCATTTCACAGATACTAGCAAATAAGCTACAAGGCTGACTTCAGGATCCTTAGCAGGCAATTATGTTTATTGTTTGTATCATGGTTATAACCTAATAATGTTGATTCAAGCAGTGTCCATAGTATAGTGAAAGATAGCTCAAGGAAAAAAAAAACTTGCTATAATATTTTGAAATGTTTAATGCCATTTCAAATATAGGAACCATGAGTGAAAAATAAACTCCAGGGTGGCAAGGAAATCGGGGGAGTATGCTGAACTCAGTTCGTTCCGTGTTTCTCCAACAGACTCAGGACCTCTCGGTGAGGTTCTGTCAATCTCTGACACATCTCTTTCTTTAGTGTCACTAGCATAACTGCTGTTACTAGGGACTTCATTAGAGATGCTTCTTTCCAGAAAAGAAAGAAAATACCATGTGATGGAGGTATTTAAGTTAGAAGACATTGTTGGACCTATCTAGACACCATAAATCATCCTAAGAAGCTTATTTGTAGAACCTTTCACCTCTCTGAAGTAGTTGACCTTTTCTCCTTGCAGTTGTCTATTGAAAACGTTGGAGGGAGAGGGTGTGAAACAGGGATAATTGTCCTTGGGCTATCTCTGGCCATGGTGCCTCAGCTCTTCTGCTCAGCCCTATGGCTTTCATGAATGCTGTCCGCCAGCTCTTGGGGTGGTGGTCCTTGGAGTCTTTCTAAGTTGTTTCTCTCCAATGTGCTGACATAATTCTCTTCTAACTTTTCCTTAAAAAAAATTTGGTGTCCTTTCTGCTAGAAGAACACATTTTATTTTTGAAAAAATACTCATAATAAGGAAGTCTACGTAATTTGCAGTAGCCTGGTATTTAACACTCATTATTATAAGTAAGTGGTAATCATCCAGGATGGGTTACAGAAAATATAACTGCCTTATTGTATCAAGTCTTTGAGTCCCATGATTGGTAGATTAATTTTTTTCCAGATTTGTAGAAACCCCACTGTAACAGCCTCCTTAGTTTATGGACTTGGCCAGATCCTGTGTTCTCAAGCAGCTGTTTCTTTTGAACTCTGACCTGTTGCTTTATTTTGGGACTTCTAGTATGGATACATATTGCAACAAAATAACCCTCCTTGGCTTTCCCTTCTGTCTTCCACTGCATGTTTCCCATTTTCTCTTCCAGAGCAAAATGACTGTTTTTACTTGGGGTTTAACGCAGCTATTTCAGGTTGCAACATTCATGGAGTCACCTAGGTGGGATTTTGTAAATACTTTAGACTTTTATGAAGAAATTTAAACATATACAGAGAGAATATTATAATAAAATCGCCATGTGTCCGTCTCCCACCTTCAGCAGTGACCCGCTCATGGCTGGGAGTGTTTTATCTGTATTTGTACATGCTCAGCTTTCTCCTCCTGGGTTATCTTAAAACAAATCCAACATACGGCATCCATATGTATTTCCCGATATGTAGTATCTGCACACACACACACACACACACACACACACACACACTCATACTCACTCTCAACTCTTACAGGCCTGGGCCCCCACTTCCGAGACACTCATGGGCCTGTCTGCTGGGATGAAGGCATGGGCACCTCTGCTTTGCAAAAGGCCATCAGTAACACCTTCTCTGTGAGAAATGTGTATATCTTTTTCATAAAAAACTGTCTCCTTAACTTGGAAAGAAAAATCATTCCCTTGTACGACTGGAAGAATTATTATGAACTTCAGTGTTCTTAGATTTTTCTGATTTGTCCTCTTATGTTTTTTATTGAATGAGTGGTTGAAATATCACAACATCCAATAAGTGGAAATGACAGAGCATGATTTTACATGCTCATTATATACAATTTCTATGCAGTTATCCAACATTAAATCATACACAGCCTAGGTTTAAAAATAAATTCTCTCTCTCTCTTTTTTTTGAGTCAGAGTCACTCTGTGGGCCAGGCTGGAGTGTAGTGGCACAATCTCGGCCACTGCAAGCTCAACCTGCTAGGCTCAGGCAACCCTTCCGCCTTAGCCTTGTAAGCCGCTGGAACTACAGGCATGCACCACCACACCCAGCTAATTTTTTGATTTTTATTTTAGAGACAAGGTCTCGCCAAGCTGCCCAGTCTGGTCTTGAACCCCTGGACTCAGGCAAACCCCTTGTCTTGGTCTCCCAAAGTGCTGGGATTACAGGCGTGAGCCGCCACGCCCGGCCTAAAAATAAGTTCTTAACAAACAATTCTACCATTTTCTAAAACTGCTAAGGATTTCTAGAAAACCAGGGCATTATGAATGTCATTCTAGAATAAACTGGTGTGTGTGCATTCAGAGTAGCATCTTGTATTCTGTATTAGTAAAATTACATACATTCAATTAGATAAAATTGTGCCATAGAGGAAAAAAACCTTTTTTCCTCAGCAAATGGGTAGTTATTGCTTCTTGAGTGGTTAATGGTGGACTTACCTTTATTTTAGTCTGCTTTAGAAAGGAGAATAACCAGAAAATATCTAATGACAGACTGGAAAACAGAGTTTCTCACTCCTGTCAATTATTGATTTATAGTGGCTGCCAAAAATATGCTTCATTAACAAGAATTCTTAAGCTACCTCTAGGCCCAGTGTAAGTGAGTTGTGGTTAATTATCCATGTCCATCTGAGCAGAGGGCCGGGCTAGGGGCGGAGGTGGCTGTGGGTGCAACTCTAAGGTGCTGGGTGCCATGCCAATTGACCCAAGTCTGATGCCTTTTTAATTGGACCAAGATCTTTGCTTCAGAGTGAAGAGTTCTTTAGCTTAAATACAGAAATATTAAAAAGCATTTTCTTCACTCCAGGCTTTGCTCCCCATGGCTACCGCCTGAAGGGATGAATATGTCGACCTTGGCATTGTCCTGTCTCCTGACCCAGTGATACATGTGCACTTTTGTAGTCTTCTGTGACTCTTAAGGCTTTCTTCAGTGGCTTTTGTGCCAGTGGTGCTGTGTTTAGGTCATACAGTAACAGCTTCTATCTTGTTTTTTCCTGCAGTGGGGCTGTATTTCTGAGCTAATATTTAATATATACCATATTATATAATTTCAATGATCAACTCTTCTGATATGCTGTATACTTTAAAAATATGAAGTCCAAAGAAAGAGCAGGGATACCAAAAGGAACTGGCTGGAATTTAAGATTAGGTGTTTGACTCTGAAAATTCATAGTATTGCCATTCCTGTTCCTCAGAGCATCAACTGCTGTCACAGAGAATGTGGGCACCATCAACTTCATATCATCTTCACATTTGCGTAATTTGCCTTCTGTGACGTCAGGCCCCTTTAGTTGCTTCCTGTGTAGGAGACAGACTTGGAGCTGTGAGTCTGGGCCTTGGGTTGTTGGCGCCCTGGCTATGACACAGCTGGCTTGTCATCTTGGTGAAGCTCTTTCTCTGCTGAGCCCCGTCAAAGTGGGGGAGGTGGGGGGATCCTGCCTGGGACTCTGGCCGGGGGTGGTGGGGGGTGTCCTGCCTGGGACTTTCCCTGTTGCTCCTGAGCTCTGTGACCCTGGCACCTCAGCCTTCACCTCCCATCGCCACTGTGGCCCTCTGCTTTCTACTTTCCACCAAATTATTCACTTTAGCCGCAGTTCTGTATCCAGCTTGTCCTATTAATTCTATGAATTTTTGAGGCTCTCTTTTTAATTTAGTAGTTTTTATCCAGTAACTATACTACTGGTCAGTGAAGTATGCATTAGTCTATAACTGGAAGCAGTGTCTAGTGTAGAGTCTAGCTTGCATCATTGCTTCCTTGAGGACTGTGTTTGATCTAACGACAATCAGCTATGCTTGCTGTTCTGGAGGGGTGAAAAATAAATCAGGAATCTGAAGAAGAGCAGAAAAAGCTGATTCAAGACTTATCTTTAACAGTTATTTGCAAGATTGTCAAATAAACCGAAATATTTATACTGGTTATCTTTGGGAGGTAACAAACTGGATGCCTTTCTGCCATTTTAAGATATTTTCTACATTTTCCAAATTTAAAAAGGATCATCTATGCTATTGAATGGTTACATGTATTACGATGCAATAATTATCGTTTTATAGGTTCTTTGTAGTGGGTTAAAACCACAATCGTCATAACAAACATGCATTCAACAGCTTTTATAGTGCTTCTGGAAGGATCAGGTGTATAAGATGAAATTCTCAAGCCTCTGTTTGCTAAAGAGAAAAATGAGGGAAAAGAAGCTGTTTGAGAAATTTTCATCATCGGTCTGTTCTAGACCATTAAAATCATCTTCCAAAGCCCTTAGGACTTTTAAGAAGAGAAAAAGTTAAATATTTAATATATACCTAGCGAGTTAATTTTGCCTCAAATTTATGAAACGATGCCGTGGTATTATTTGCTGTCTGTACACGCAATGTATACGATGCGTGTATGTCCATTTACTAACTTAAAGCATGACTTTACTATTTTAAATAACTACAGAATTTCAATGTCTGTACGTTTGCCTTGAGGACGCATTGTTGGTCGTATTTTGTTTACCTAATGCTGAGTTTTTAATTGGGGATGCAAGTCTAAATATGATATCAGTGTTGTAGAACTTGCAATTCATTGCTTGGTTTCTAGGAAAGTACATGGCAGGACACAAGGGAAATGCCCATCCAAAGCCAGCCCCCCTCCCCAGCACTATTTATGAAGACGTTTTAATATGTTACCACTTATTAAGGACCCTTGGCTCTTCCATTGGCCCTACAACCTGGGTTTAGTTATCAACCATACCACTAAACAGCTGTGGCATCCTGGACATGCCACTTAACAGTTCTGGGAGCTGAGTTTCTTAGCTGTCGTACCACTACCACTAACGTCTGTTTCGTACTGTAGAGTTCACAATATTTCCATACATATTAATTCAATGGATACCCACACCACCCTCATCTCATTTGCAGATGACTTACCCAAGGTCACATGCCTACTGGCAAGACCAGGGCTTGCATGACTTTAAATACCTTAACTGCTCAGACTATTGTGAAGCTCAAATGAGATGTTATGTATATGAAGGTGTTTTGTTAGCTCAAAAACGTGTTGTAAAAGTGGAGCATACTATTTTCATGTTTCCTTATATGAATTGTGCATTCAGATAGTGCCTATTATAGGCACACTGGGTACGCAGGATGCAAACTACAGATGGGTCTCTGACAACATGGAGCCAACAGCATAGCACTGACGGCAGGTGAACAAGCAATGGAAGGCAAGTGTGGGAACTGCGGGAACGAGCCAGCCGGGCTGGGGAAAGGCCTTTGCTGAAGGCTCTCTGAGGAGGTGTTGCACTGAGACCCAAAGAAGGAGCCAGAAAGGCAAAGCGTAGGTGGTAGAATGTTCTGGGCAGTGAAGTATATAAAGACTTCAAAGCAGAAATCGAGGCACATTTGAGGACAGAAAAGACAGACAATAGTTCAAGACACCGTGACTGAAGAAGAAGAATGGAGGCCCCAGTGAGGCTGAAGAGCACACTGGGTCCGAGCACACACAGCCTGGGCAGGACTTTCGGTGCTACCTCCAGGGTACCATGAAACCACTGAAGCGCTTCCGGCAGTGTTTCAGGTCACCTTGGCTGCTGTATGGACAGCACATTCTTTGGGGGGAACGGAAGCGGGCACCAGTTAGGAGACTTTGCATAGTTGAGCTGAGATAACAAACACCTGGACGGGGTAGACACAGTGAAGGAGATATGTCTAACTGTGTAGACAGTCATCCCTGGATGTTGGTGGGCGCTAGTTCCAGGACCCGCCCCCCAGCAGCCCCCACCTCTCAGGGAACAAAAGCGCGGATGCCCAAGTCCCTGTAGGAAATGGCCAAGTACTTGCCATAACCAGCACATCCTCCTGTATCCCTTAAGTCATCTCTGGGTTTAAATGCCTCATAAAATGCCTACACATTACTTCATTTGTGTGGATTCAGGGTAGTACTTGGAGTGCAGCAAATTCAAGTTTTGCCTTTTGGAACTTTGTGGAACTTCTTCCCCTTGAATATTGTGATTCACAGTGGGTTGAGTCCACAGGTGCAGAACCCACAGATGCCGAGAGCCAACTGTTTGCAGAGGTAAAATACACAGCTTGCTGAGGTATTAGGAATTGAGGCAGTAAGACTGCCAGACAGTACTATCTGATTGAGCTACTGGGGGAATGATGGTGTCAATTCCTAGGATCAGTCCTACATTTGAGATGTCTGAGATTTTTTAAAAAGTGGAGATGTAAAATAATTAACTGGCTATATGATGATGGAATTCAGAGGAGAGAGTTTAGGCAAGAAATAGAAATTTAGGGGTCATCAGCATTTAAGTGGTTTTGAAAGGCATGGGAATTGATCCTATTCTGGAAAAGAGAACACAGAGCTAAGAGATGGAAGCCCAGACTTAGCCCTGAAGAAGGCTAATATTTAAAAAGCATATAAGGAATGGCAAGGGAGAAGCGAATGAGAAGTCAAGAAAGCCACGTGCACTGGTCATGAAAGCCAAGAGAAGGTGGCATGTAAAGAAAGGCCCATCACTAATCATCAGGGAGGTGCAAGTCAAAACCACTAGAGATACCACCTAACTCCAGTCAGAATGGCAATTATCAACAACTCAAAAAATAACAGTTGCTGGAGAGGGTGTGGCGAAAAGGGAACTCTTCTACACTGTCGGTGGGAGTATAAACTGGTGCAACCTCTGTGGAAAACAGTGTGGCGATTCCTAAAAGCTCTAAATACCAACCTCCCACATGACCCCGCGATCCCCCTACTGGAAATATACCCTGAAGAACTCAAATCACTCTATAAAAAAGATACCTGCACTCGTATGTTTATTGCAGCATTGTTCACAATAGCAAGAACCTGGAAGCAACCATGCTGGCCATCAAAAGAGGACTGGATT
>CAUYQG010264123.1:0-15239 GCA_963574415.1 Tarsius wallacei
CCTGTTTGTCTTACCCATCTTTTTTTTCCCTTTTCTGTCTCTTCTTACTGTTATTAATAACATTTATGGTCTTGCGAATGTTGATCCAGCCCTGCATCCTGGGGATGAAGCCTACTTGGTCATGGTGGATGATATTTGAGATGTGTTTTTGGATCTGATTTGCTAGAATCTTGTTGAGGATTTTTGCGTCTATGTTCATAAGGGATATTGACCTGTAGTTCTCTTTCTTTGTTGGATCTTAACCCGATTTGGGTATCAGTGTAATGTTAGCTTCGTAAAATGATTTGGGGAGAATTCCATCCTTCTCAATTGCCTGGAATGCTTTCAAGAGGATTGGTATCAGCTCCTCCTTGTATGTTTTGTAGAATTCTGCTGGGAAGTCATCTGGTCCAGGGATTTTTTTGGTAGGTAGTTTTCATATGACAGAGTCAATTTCCTGGGATGTTATTAGTCTATTTAGTGTCTCAATGTCTTCTTGTTTTAACCTGGGGAGGTTGTGTGATGTCAGGAAGTCCTCCATTTCATCTAGGTTATCAAGTTTGTTTCCATACAGGTATAAATAGTAATCTCTGATAATCTTTTGTGTTTCTTCAGGGCCAGTTGTGATTTGATCTTTTGTATTTCTGATTGTGTTTATTTGGTTTTTTTCTCTCTTTTTCTTGGTCATTCTGGCTAGGGGCCCATCAATCTTGTTAATTCTTTCTTTTTTTTTTTTTGGAGTTGGAGTCTCTGTCGCCCAGACTGGAGTGCAGTGGCCGCTCCCGGCCATCGCAGCCTCGACCTGCTGGGCTCCGGCGATCCTTCCGCCTCAGCCTTCCAAGTAGCTGGAGCTACAGGCGCGCGCTACCATGCCCAGCTGATTTTTTGATTTATTGTAGAGAGGAGGTCTCGCTTGCCCAGGCGGGTCTCGAACCCGCGGGCTCAGGCAATCCACTCACCTCAGCCTCCCAAAGAGGCGGAATTACAGGCTAAGCCACCGAGCTCGGCTCAAGCACTGACATTTTAACAATATAGTAGTGAGTCTTCTAATCTGTTAACATGAGATAGCCTTAAACTCATTTAGGTAATTTAAAATTTCTCTCAACAATGTTTTGTCATTTTTTGGTACAAAGGTCTTGTGCATTGTTTTCTTGTACATATTTTTTACAACAGCTTTTGGATTTATTAGTTTCACTGTTTTTGATTTTCTAATTTATTTGTTTTTTTATAGTTATTAATTTCTTCTTTTTGTTTTTCTTTCATCTATTTTATTGTTATTTTTCTGGTTTTATATTAGATCCTTAAGTAATTTCTTTTCAGTCTTTACTCATATAAATATTCTATGCTTCAATACTGTGAATTATTCCATGAGTACTTCTTTAACCACACTCTACAGGGTCTGATTAAATTGTTTTTTAAAAATATTTTCTTCCTTAGAACTTCTATGATTTTTGGTTTGTAGTGTATCTTTTGTCTGAAAGTTCTTTAAGAGAGGTTTTTAAAATCACCAAATGAAAGTTCTGTCTTTTTTTGTTGTTATTATTTTCGAATCGTATTGCAGTGTGATCAGATAGTGTTTTCTTTATTCTTTTTGCTTTTTGGAATTTATTGAAGCCTTTGCCATGACTTAATATTTGGTCAATTTGTATAGTCTTTTGAAGAGGAGGTATATTTTCTATTTTTAGGGAATGTAGTTTGATATATATTAATCAGATATATCAAATTAATTATATTGATTAAGTCGTCTTTACGCAGGGGTCCCCAACCCCTGGGCTGCGGACTTGTACTGGTCTGTGGCCTGGTAGGAGCCCGGTCACACAGCAGGAGGTGAGCGGAGCTCTGCTTTCTGTCAGATCAACGATGGCATTAGATTCTCTTAGGCGTGTGAGTCTTATTGTGAACTGCACATGCGAGGGATCTAGGTTGTGCACTCCTTATTAGAATCTAATGCCTGATGATCTGAGGTGGAGCTGAGGCTGTAATGCTAGTGCCAGGGAGTGGCTGCAAATACAGATTAATTTTAGCAGTGACGTTTAACTGCAGAAAGGTTGGGGACCACTAATCTATAGCTTTACATGCCTTTAAAATACATTTGGTCTGTTATAAGCTGAAAGAAATTAAACTTTTCTATTCTTACAATATTTTTGCCAATTTATCTTCATACTCTCATAATTTCTGGTTTATGAATATTGTTGTCACATCATTTGTTGCTGTTTTGAATTATTTAACATGACCAAGTGTCATTTTTGTCCTGTATAATGCGTTTTACCCTGGATTCCACTTTCTGTAATATTAAGATCATGGCTTTTGCTTTCTTTCTCTTTGCCTTTGCTATGTCTTTGTCTATTCTATAATTTCAGCCTTTCTGTATCACTTTCAGTAGTATCTTTTTTATTCAACATAGAGTTGGGTTTTGCTTTGCAATGTAGTGTGAATTTTTTAAAACAGGTGAATCAAATCCATTTATATTTATTGACATGGCAAATTCACTTAGTCATTTTGCTCATTACTTTATGCTATGTATTTAATAGTTTAAAAAATATTTCTTATCTGATGTGCTTTGCTTTTGCATACACCTCTTCCAATATTTAGAAGAGTTTATATTTTTGTTCTAGTGGTGGTCCTTATAAGTATAAACATATTTTAAATTTATAACTATAATTAAAACTATGTAATTCCTTAATACATTGCCCTTAATGTGATATTTCTTTATTTTTGAGTTGAAGTCTCCTTGTGTCACTCAGACTGGAGCGTAGTGGCATGATCATGGCTCACTGCAGCCTCAAACTCCTGGACTGAAGGGATCCACCTTCCTCATTCTTCCTAGTAGCTGAGACTACAGGTGTGTGCAACCACACCAGTTAATTATTTATTTTTTTTGTAAAGACGAGGTCTTGGTATGTTGCCCAGTCTGGTCTTGAACTCCTGGCCTCAAGCAATCCTCCCATCTTTGCCTCCCAAAGTGCTGGGATTTCAGGAGTGAGGCCAGCCTATTTTTTAAAGCAAACTCTTGTTTGCATTTGTTTATTCTCTTTCCTCTCTGTTTTATCCATCATCTGATTCAATTTAATAATATCTTTTCATGCTTACCATTGTACTGTCGGATAGAATTATTTTTTCCAATCCTTGACTTATCAAATTTAAAGAAGCAGCTTTAACTTCTTGCTATTATGGAAGTAGCAATAAGTGAACATACTCTGCTCCCACGCTCTTTCCTCTTTTTGCTTCCATTTTTTGCTATTTGTATCATGTCAACACTTGCAGAGCCTCTAGGGTTTGCAGGGGGTAAGATGCCTTTATTCTCATTTTTATCCCCCTCTGCAGGCTCTGTGGTTTAACAAGCCCTGATCTGCTAAGTGATTTCCCACGCCTCCATCCATTTTTGCTTTTCCAAAATAGTTTTGACGTCATTTGTCCCCTGTGTTTTCCTTTCTCCATCTCTTTGTTCTTGTATATTTATGCTGTTCTTATTCCATGCTGTCATTTTACTGGCATTTTGAGATGGCATAAAACATATGCATGCTATCTTCCATATTTAACCATACTCCCCAAGTAACTTCCAAATAACTCATTATGAGATAAAATGCTCTGCATCAAAAGTTCAGAAGGATAGAAACTTTACATGCTATATTATCTTAGCTATAGTAAATGATTTCCAAATTGTATAATTTACCTGATTGCTATCTTCTGATTTATATTTTCAGTATTCTACATTTTATGCGTCATTTATTTATTTATTTATTTATTTTTTGAGTTGGAGTCTCACTCTGTTGCCCAGACTGGAGTGCAGTGGCTGCTTCCGGCCACCGCAGCCTCAACCTGCTGGGCTCCGGCGATCCTTCCGCCTCAGCCTTCCAAGTAGCTGGAACTACAGGCATGCGTTACCACACCCAGCTGGTTTTTGATTTATTGTAGAGATGAGGTCTCGCCAAGTTGCCCAGGCGGGTCTCAAACCCGTGGGCTCAGGCACGTCATTTATTTTTAAAAATTATTTTGTGTTTTAAGTTTTTTATTATGATATGTAACATGCGTAATAAAAATGTAGATGAAACATAAGCTAGTCGTTTTAAAATAAATGCTTATATATCAGTCAGGCTGGCTATCATAACAAAATACCATAGACTGAGTACCTTAAAAAAACAGACATTTATTTTCTCACAGTTCTGGAGCTGGAATTCTGAACTGTCAGCATAGTTAGGGTCTGATGAGGACCTTCTTTCTGACTTGTAGATGGCTACCTTCTTCCTGTGTCCTCACACGAAGGGAAGAAAACGCTGGTGTCTTGTTCTCTTATAAGGGCACCTGTTCAGATAAGGGCTCCCCCCTTGGTACCTGATTTAACTAGCCTCAATCACCTTTTTAAAGGCCCTGTCTCCAACACAGTAACATGGAGGGGCCAGAGTTTCAACATATGAAATTTAAGGGCACACAATTCAGTCCATAGCCAGCTTGTGTGACAAACTACCCATGTCTTAAAATAGAACATGAGGAGCTCTTCACATGCTCCTTCCCAATTCATTCTCCCTCCTCTGCCTTAGAGGCCACAGTTCTCCCAATTCTGGGCACTTTTTCTTGCCTTACTTTATCTATATTTTTACCTCCTAAGTATGCATCCCTAAACAAAATAGTTTAGTTTTGCTCGATTTTGAAATTTGTGTAAATGAGTCATACGTAAGTAAGCCTTTGTGCTTGTTGTTGTTTTGGTTTACTGTTATGTTAAGACTCATCTTTGGACAGAGCTACAGTTTATTCATTTTTGTTGCTGTACATTAACTCATTTTAGAATATAACAGAAAAGGTTAATGTATTCAAAGATTATGGACATTTGGGTTGTTTTCAGTTTGAGGTTTTTACAGGCAAGGTTCATAAACTTTCTTGTGGCTGTATCCTGGTGCCCACAAGCCGATATTTCCGTTGAGCATAGGCACCTAAGAGTATAACTAGAGGAATACCATATATGTGTATCTTCACCTTTACTTGATAATGGCCACTGCTTTCCAAAGAGGTTGTCCAAATTTACATTCCCACCAGCAGTGTATGAGTTTCTGTGGTCCCATATCCTTTCCAATACTTGGTATTGTCACACTTAAGCATTTTCCTCAAATAATGAATGTGTAAAAACCTCTCAGTGTGATTTAAATTTGTAGTTCCTTGATTAAAAAAAAAGTTTACAAATACTTTTATACGTCAATTTGGCTTTCTACTTTTGTGAAGTGTGTATTCGATTTTTTGCTCATTTTACAATTGGTTTCTCTGACATTTTTCTGATTGAATGTAGGGAATCATTACCTTGGGTATAAGTACTTTTTAGACATGCGTGTTGCAGATATTTCCTACTCTATAGGCTTGCCCTTTCATTATGTTAAAGTTGTGTTCTGATGAACAGACATTCTTAATTTTAGTGTACTAAAATGTATCCATCTTTTCCTCTATGGCTAGTGCTTCCTGTGTTATGTGTAATAAAGCTTTCCTTAGCCTGAGATCATAAAGATATTTTCCTTTTTTTTATTCTAAAAGCTTTATATCTTTGTACTTCACAAAGTAAGTGAGGTGATAACCTACCTAGAAATGATTTTTCTGTGTGACGTGAAGTTGGATGCTCAATGCAGTATTTCTATTGGGATACTTCAGCATCATTTACTAAAGAGTGCCCTTCCCCCACTGCTCTGTGATGTGACCTTTGTTACACATGAAATGTTTGTATGTATGTTGGCTTTTTTATGGGCTCTCTATTCTGTTGCACCGTTCTGAGCAATCTTACACCAACGGCACATTGCTTCAATTATTAGAGATGTATAGTAAATCTTGACATCCATTAAAGTGAGTTCTCCCACTTTGTTTTTCTTCCTCAAAAGTGTCTTGGCTATAATTTGCTCTTTGTAATTTCATGTAAATTTTAGAGTCAGTTTGTCAATAACTTTTTTTTTTTTTTTTTTTGAGTTGAAGTCTCACTCTGTCGCCCAGACTGGAGTGCAGTGGCCGCTCCCGGCCACCGCAGCCTTGACTTGCTGGGCTCCGGCGATCCTTCCGCCTCAGCCTTCCAAGTAGCTGGAACCACAGGCGTGCGCTACCATGCCTGGCTAATTTTTGATTTTTTTTTTGTAGAGATGAGGTCTTGCCAAGTTGCCCAGGCGAATCTCGAACCTGCGGGCTCAGGCAATCCACTCACCTCAGCCTCCCAAAGGCGCGGGATTACAGGCTGAGCCACTGAGCCCGGCTGTCAATAACATTTTTAAAAGCCTGTTGAAATTTTGATTTTGAGATCATATTAAGTTTATTAGTCATTTTGGGGAGTCTTTATAACATTGAGACTTTGAATCCAAGAACATAATACACCTCTACACTTATTTGGTTATAAAAAAATTTTTACACAATACTTATTATATAATTTTCCTTGTAGAGATCTTACTCATAGTTTGATAATTTATTCCTAGATACTTGATATTTTAAAATGCCAGTGTGAATGGTATTTGTGAAAACTATTTTATTTTCTGTTTGTTGTGAGTATATAGATTTGCAATTGCTTTATGTGTATTAATTTGCACCCAGCGACCTTACTATACTCTCTTACTAAATCTTATAGTTTATCTCTAGATTATGTTGGATAGTTTATATATACAACCTTATTATCTGTAAATTACATCTTTGGCACTTTTCTTATTCTTGCATTTTTAATTTCTTTTCCTTGCCCCAGTTAAGACCGCCTTTAAAAAGTTGAGCTGTCCTAGCGTTTTGGGAGGCCGAGGTGAGTGGATTGACTGAGCTCGCGGGTTCAAGACCCGCCCGGGCAACTTGGCGAGACCTCCTCTCTACAATAAATCAAAAATTAGCCGGGCATGGTATAGCGCGCGCCTGTAGTTCCAGCTACTTGGAAGGCTGAGATGGAAGAATCGCCGGAGCCCAGCAGGTCAAGGCTGCAGTGGCCGGGAGCGTGCCACTGCACTCCAGTCTGGGAGACAGAGTGAGACTCCAACTCAAAAAAAATAAATAAATAAAGTTGAACTGAAGAGATCAGAAATCTTTGCCTCTTTTCTTTTGATCTCATAGAAAAAGTTTTCTATGTTCACAATCAGGCATGATGCTTGCTACTCAAAAAAAACCAAAACAAAACAAAAAAAAAACTTTATCAGTGTGAGGCAATTCCTTTCTATTCCAACTTTTCTGAGGGTTTGAAATCACAAGTGAAAATTGAACTTTATCAAATGATTTTTCAGCATTAGTTAAGATGACTACATAATTTTTTTAACTTAATCTATTAATAGAACATATTTTCTGTATAACTGCATGTATTACAGTATAGTTAGCAAAAAAAAAAAAAAGTTGTAAAAAGAAAGCTTTGCAGAGCTCCTTACATCTGAAGGTATGTCAGGCTCAAGCTGGGATGGGGGCATCTCTCCCAGATGTGTTGGTGCAGGACATTTTTGGAAAGGCCTTACATTCTGAAACTACAAAGGTTTCATCTTCTAGCCTAGGGAAATAGAATAATCTCAGGAATATTTAGGTCACTTTGAAACATCAGCTAAGATAACTCAGGCAGCTTCATTTATGAACAATTTTCTGAATATATTCCAGTCATTTGTCCTTAGTTCTGTCTTAATTTTGCTCCTGACTCTCTTTCAAAGTAGGTCTTCCCTAAACTTCATTCATGTGTGCACCTAGCAGGTGAGTGTGAGTGTGTGTTTTAGGTGGAGGGACTCATCTGCCCAGGCCACCCCAGACCAGTAAAATTAGACCCTCTGGTGCTGGGACTCAGGCATCAATATATTAAAAATCTCCCCAGGGACTTCCAACGTGCAGCCAAAGTTGAGAACCACTGATCTGTAACTCCTTGAAGCAGGAAGTCCTATGTGTGTTTATGAAACAAAGTCTACAGAAGAAAAAAACTAATCATTACAAAGACAAATAGACAATAGGGTTCAGCATTACTCATGTGAGACCAGCAGGATAAATAAAAGACAAAACCACCAAATGAAAGAGGAAGAGAAGAGGACAAAGGGAGAAGGTACAATAATAATAGAAAATCTACTCACTCAATTTTATCTGGAAGATCAGTTTGGGTCATGCACACACAATTGACCAAAATAGTGACTGTAATAAATGAACTGAACCACCTGAGAAACTTGTGTTAAGGAAAATCTGAAAGTCACCGTGTTTCTCTGATGTCATCTAGGGTCACTTTGATGCTGAAAGATCAAGTTTATAACTCTTAGCTAATGTCAGTTTGTGGTCTTGTCATATTATAACTGCTAACATTTACTGAGTGCCTAAACTGAGCTGAGTACTTTGTTTCACTTTTTTTTTAAACATAACTAACCTATAAGTGAATATTATTATCTACATTTTGGAGATGAGAAAACAGGCTGACAGAGCATTAACAACTTTTCCAAGGTCATACGACTAGTCAACCTTGGTGCTGAGATGTAAGCTCAGATCTGTTTGATAAGAAATCCTGAGCAAGATGGAAGGAAATAGAATTCCTTTTCCCAAATGTCATTTTGCCCTGGAGTCTTCATTTCACTACATAAGGGAGCCTGAAATTTCAGCCTGATATGTCTTTTTTATTCTAAAAAACAAAGAAGGCTAGGTGTGGTGGTTCATGCCTGTAATCCAAGCACTTTGGGAGGCTGAGGCAGGAAGATTGCTTGGCCCAGGAGTTTAAGACCAGCTTGGGCAATATAGTGAGACCTCATCTCTACAAAAAAAAAAAAAAAAAAATTCAAAAAGTAGCTACTGTGGTGGCACATGTCTGTAGTCCCAGCTACTTGGGAAGCTGAGACAGGTGGTTGCTTGAGCCCAGGAGGTCAAGGCTATGGTGAGCCATGACCATACCACTCACTGCACTTCATTCTGGGTGACAGAGTGAGAAGCCAACTCAAAATAAATAAATAAGCAAACAAGTGACTGAAACACAAAGAGAAGTTAGTTATCGATAAGTGGAAGGGTATAAGCTTTCATGGAAATTGGTTTAATCAGATTGCTTTCCTAATTTTGCTTATATTAGTCACAGTGAAGAAATGAACTTCAGGCTAGCAATGGTGGAGGCAGTCACAGAGAAGTGAAATACTGACTCAGGAAGAAAATTCCAAATAGGATTAGGCTGTAGTGGAGAACTCTGAATAGCCAGAGAGGAGAATATTAGAAGCAGAGAATGGGCAAAGGGTTCACCAGAAGAGAAAGGAAGGTGAGTGGAAGGGACAAATGTCTAAAGATAAATGTTTTCCCTTGGGACATTTTTCTCAGGAATAGCTAGGCTCCTCACAATACTTCCTGAAGAAAAACAAAACCTGAAGATAAGTTTGACCTGCGGAGAGAGTATAACAATGATCTTTCATAATTTCAATTTGAGCAGAAGTTTATAAATCTATTTTAGTTTTCCGTAAGTGCCTTTAATGTTCCTTGTTTTACAGTTACTTAGGAACACATCTATTTTGAAAAGGAAAATTCTATTAATTAAACCACATTTTCCTGCTGACTTACAATTAAATTAAGAAATATGTTCACATGGGGGGGGGATGCTAACCCAAGGATTAAATCAAAATCATATCTCCAATTCTATAAACCTTTAAAGGTAATATGATATTTTATGTATAATAATACGTATGAAAACATTTATAGCAAATGTGATTGGAATTATAATTTTGGTGAAATATTAACAATAGGACCCTGAGAATTCTATACCCTGACGAATATCTTTTGGGGCTGGAGTTACCAAATTCATAAGATTTAAATGCAGGCTTTTGTGAGGAAGAGACCCCTCAACAGCTTTTCTCTCCAGCTGTGACTCCACCAAGTGATTATTTACTCATCAAATCTTAAGATGAAAAGAATATTCACTGGTCACTTGGCTCTTTTAATGGAATTTTATTTCAAATTAACTGTTTCTTAGTTGTCTATATGTAATTCAACCAGAGTCCATAAAAAGGAGCTTGTATATTTGCTATTTCTCTTTATTTGTAATTTCTGTGTCATTGTATATATATATATTTTAAAAATCAGCAACTACCCAAGTAGAGATGACACAGTGAGAGGATAATTACCCTAATCCATTTCCATTAACTGCCTATTTCTGCACTGCAGATACTGCTCTAAGCAGGATGCAGGCTGGACCTCTTAACTAGCTGTGTGATCCTGGACAATTTACTTAATGCCTCTGCATGTCAGTTTCAATGTCTGTAAAATGGGGATACTAATCTCTGCTTCAGAGGCTTCTGGACCTTTGACAGTGTTGACACGTAGAAAATATTTAGCAAGTGGGAGCCTGCTCTTATCATTAAATGTCCTTCTGTAAAGTCTGAAATTCAAGATTCAACTTAGAAAGTGTCATTCTTAGCTATGTGGAAAAAAAGATGGAAAAGCAAAATGTAATGCAACTTCATCAAGCAGTGCTGCTTTTTGTTGAGTGTGCAGACGACTGTGTGAGGGTTACTAACTCAATGAGAATTGTCCAGCACTCCAACAAGCTACCTCAGAGTTAGAGGGTTGGGAAAATCTTTATGGGAGACTTCTAAGAAGAGACTGTATACCATCTGTCAGGCAACTGAAGCAAGGTTATTATTATTTTTTTTTAGTCAGAGTCTCACTCTGTCACCCAGGCTGGAGTGCAGTGGCATTGTCATAGCCACCACAACCTCGACCTTCTGGGCTGAGGCAATTCTTCTACCTCAGCCTTCCAAAAAGGTGGAACAACAGGTGCATGCTACCATGCCTGGCTAATGTTTCTTATTTATTGTAGAGATGAGGTCTCACCAAGTTGTCCAGGCTGATCTAGAACCCCTGGACTCAGGCAATCCTCTTGCCTCCACCTCCCAAAGTTCTGGGATTACAGGCATGAGCCACCATGCCTGGCTGAAGGCTATTCTTACACATCAACTTTCTGAAAACCAGGGCTGAATTTGTCATTAAGAATTTCCGGTCCTTCCAATGACCAAGAATCTTAGGTCATTAGGATTCTTCCATTAGGATCACCAGGGACAATCCTTGGAAACCAAGCCAAAGTCTCTTTTTTCTATTAGTTTGGTCTCCTTTGGAAAAAAAAAACCCAAAAACATCTTCTGGTGCTACCTAAAGCAAGGGACATAATACAGACATTTGACTAATGTGTCTTTAATTGTTGCATTCCAGTATGGCATGAACCTCAGACTACTAACATTTTTAACCTGCTGGTAGTTTTAGAGTAACTTATGATGTTGGCAGTGACCAATGAGATCCCACTGAGACAATGTATGCTCTGCCCATCATGGTCTGTTTTGCTTGCCCTGTGGGAAATGCTTCTCTTTTGCCAATAAACAGCCATTCCCCAGCATAGCCATGGCACGGAGTAACAGCCCACGTCTATTTCATTTGCCAAAGCAAAGCTCTGGGGGCCTCTTAATAGTTGCTATGTTGTGGGGAGAGCAGACCACACACCATGGTGAGAATGTGCTCTGGGACATCAGCAAACCTTCCCTCATAAAGAGGACATGTTTCAAGTTGTGCATCCACAGATGTGTCCAAATTAGCCTGAGGTGAACCTGAACCACTGTGGGCTGCATGAACACTTCCTCTGTGACTTGGGACTGCTTTGGGGGTGTTGGACACATTAACCACAAACAATTTTTTCAATACAGTGACTTTGTTGTCTTGAGATTCAATTAGAGGAAGTCTCTGTTGTTAACCTCTAAAGAAGGTACAAGACACAGTGGACAAACCCTGGTTCTAACATGTGGAAGAAACAATTGTGCAAAGGATATGAGTGGACAGATATTTTGATGGCCGTTCTTCTGATCAGGTTGAAAGGACTGAATAGCCACAGGGCCCGAGTGGCACTAAACCGGAAAATGGTCCTCCCTTTGTTCAGCACCATAAACGTCTAAAACAAAACAAAACAGAAAGTCAACCTCCAGTGACAAACAAGAATCCTTGTTTCATATACAAGCATGTTTTTGAGCATGAGTGACATCATCTGAGGTTCATGAGTAAAACGGGCTCTTAGAAACACAGGTCAGTGAAAGCCAAAATGGAGTTGCAGAGAGAGAGGATCGGGGACTAAAAGCCATGTCCTCTCCTTCCCAGGAAGTTCCTAGTCTCTGTGGCTAATAGTGCACCAAGATGAGCCTCTGAGAGTGCTTTAATGGACAGGTAGCTGACCCTCAGGCTGATAAGATAGATGTAGCATGTCCAGGGGAGTATTCTGGCAGCAGATTGGTAGAGTTCTGGTTGCATTTAGTTCCTCTTCTGACTAGAGGACCATCCCTGGTCCTGTAATGTTTCTTCTGTTCTTCACCTCCTAGGTTTTCACCTCTTAAACCCTTTCCTGTTTTTATCTGAGCATTAGGAGGATATTGGCATGAGAGAGGAGGGAGAAAGATATTCCAGTGCTTTTTTCTCTTCAAACCATATTTGGAATTGCTGATCCTGGCCCTTCTAACTCCCAAACATGCATTCACCACTTTTTTTCTTTTTTGGTTGTATTGAACATCTAAGATAAAATAGAGGTGAGATAATTGTCCCAGGGTCCCTCTTGTTTAAACCAGTGGTTGTCAAGCTTTTTGATTTCAAAAATTATATTACTCTCAAAAATTATTGAGGACCCCAAAGAAATTTTGTTTATGTTTATAACTTTTTGTTTTACCATATGTGCATATGTCTATATCATATTAGAAATTAAAGTATATATCACGGGTATGTATACATTTAATGTACATACATATTTATATATGTGTGTATATATATGAGAAATTAAAACCACGAAATTTTCAAATGCAGGAATATATAGGCACAAATTCCAGTAGCTGTTAGTGATGATGTCATTCTCTATCAACAGCCTCTGTTCACCACTGTGTGCTCATAAAAGAATATGAGTGAAAAGGACAAATGATATTAAAGTATTGTTATGAAATAGTTTTGATTTCATGAATCCACTAAAAGGGTTTTGGGGACTCACACGGGCAAAATCATGCTCTGGGGACCACTGGCTTAAACCATCTTGCTTTCTTTCTGCCTTCTTCCCATTCCCCTCCCCCAACCACAATATCTGTGCTCTCCAACTATAAAGAAAGCCAACAGCTCTGGAGGCCCGAGGCCAGAGCTCATCCAAGGGAACAGCCAATTTTCCCTGCAAGCTCCACAGCAGTCATCTGCTTTTGGGGATCTGGGTCTAATTAGCCTCTATTGTAAAGGTCATAAAGATTCAAAGAGATCACCAAAAAGGTGAATGAGACATGTTTTCTGTTAACTGAGTTTTTAGCTAACTTCCACATCACTCAGAGTTCAGGAGGACTCCCTGGGTTGGGTGGGACCAAGAATTCCTCTATAAGAGCTGAGAGTAGACATTTCTACTGGTAGCTCTTACCCGGTGTGTGTTGTAGTAGGGGTCTAGGTCTTCCAAGGGCTCCCCGATCAGTTCTTCTGGGAGCTCACCATAGAACTTGGGCAGCTGGTTGCAGGCTTTCAGGTCTAGCTGGGGCCGAGGCTTCTCTTCCTGGTTCTTCTGCTCCTTGTGCTTCCCTCTGGTTTGCTTTGCTGCCTGTTGGGCAGCAATCTGCTTCTCAATCTCCGCCAGTGACTCCTGAGTGAACCGACGGAAGTTGGTAGTTTCCGGGGAGCCAAAGGGGAATTCCATCTTCTCATTCTTCTTCAGGAAGTATTTATACTTTTAGGAGAGTAGACATAACCACAAAGAGGTGACAGCTTGCCCACTGGCCCTGTCCTTCCCATCATACCACCTTGATTGTCAAAACAGCTCCCCCCACCCTTTTCTCTGGCTCCTCCCTGAATTCACACTGGGCTTCTCCCCAGAACCCATCCCTCTGCAATGCTCTCAGGGGAGGCTGTTTATTCCACCCTACTCCAGTGGTTCAAGGTCATGTGTCATGTCTTTTCTCCTCACGTGCTTCTACATCATTGCTTTCTCACCACTTTGTAACATCCCACCACCATCACCAGATTCAGCCATATCGGCTTCTCTCCTAACTTCTAGGACTACTGAACTCCAGACACACATTCATCAAAGACTTTGGTTCATGATCTACTTTATCTTAAGTCTCATCCTACTTTCTGACCACAACCTTTGATTTATTGGCATTTTCAACATCTCCCTCTCTTTGAGCTTCATTTGGACATCCAGGTTGCTTCCTCTTTGTCTGTGGCTGAATACTTCTCTTCATAACCAGGTCAGACCTATGGTCTGCCATTGTAGCCACTCCCTCATTTTTATCCTAAACCCCAAGCCTGGGCCAATCTGAAGCAGTCTAACTGAATTTTTTTAAAAAATCTGGACTGCTTGAGATGATGGGGAACATCAGAGCTGCCTGGGATTCATATGGTCTCTCTAGTCAGCAGTTTCTTCTAGTCTGAGATGTCAAATAAGCCCTATCTTTTCTGACTGCTCCCTGCCTCCTCTTGCAGTAAGCCAGTGACTATATTTCCTGGTTCATGGAGAAAAACAGAACTCCCTCAACTTCATGCCATCAAACCTCCAACTTAGCTGCATCTTAACCTTCTTTCCTCTTGTCATGACAGGGGTGGTATCATCCCTCATTCTAACTAAGACCAAGGCTTTCCCTCTGGTTAGATCTCATCCCCTCGCTTCCTCATTTTTTCCCTCTCTTTGTCTCCTGGTTCCTTCTTATCAGCTTCTAGCAATGCTTAACTTTCCTTCTATTTTAAAAACTTTCACTTGATGTACAACCCATGCAGATCTTCCCTTTTCTCGCTTCCCATTCTTTGCTGGATGTTTTAAAGGACTCACTCTCCAGTCTTTGCAGCTTGGGTTGTGCCCTTCTATCTCACCAACTTGCCTCCTTGCAAGGACACCAGAGACCTTCTTGTGGCCAAATTCAGGAGGCCTTTCTCAGTTTTTACCTTGATGATCCTATTGGCTATTTGACCACTTATTTCCTGAAATATTCTCTCTCTTTGGCTGCTGTGGTTTTCCTAACTTTCTATCTGCTCCTTCTCAGTCTCTTCTTTCTCAGCTTCTCCCTTATCTAATTGTAAATATTGGGGCTCTATGTTATTATGCTTTTTCTTTTCTTGAGTTGGAGTCTCACTCTGTCACCCAGACTGGAGTGCAGTGGTTGCTCCCAGCCACCACAGCCTCGACCTGCTGGGCTCCGGTGATCCTTCCGCCTCAGCCTTCCAAGTAGCTGGAACTACAGGTGCGCGCTACCACGCCCGGCTAATTTTTTGATTTATTGTAGAGATGAGGTCTCGCCAAGTTGCCCAGGTGGGTCTTGAACACGTGGGCTCAGACAATTCACTCACCTCAGCCTCCCAAAGCG
>CAUYQG010264125.1:0-19578 GCA_963574415.1 Tarsius wallacei
CTGCAGCCTCTACCTACTGGGTTCCGGCGATCCTTCCGCCTCAGCCTTCCAAGTAGCTGGAACTACAGGCGCGCGCTACCACACCCGGCTAATTTTTTTGATTTATTGTAGAGATGAGGTCTCGCCAAGTTGCCCAGGCGGCTCTCGAACCCGCGGGCTCAGGCAATCCACTCACCTCAGCCTCCGAAAGCGCAGGATTACAGGCTAAGTCACCGAGCCCGGCTTGAACCTGCATTTTAGTTGACAAATTAATATGTACTGAACAATGTAGTGAAGATTTATTATCATTATTGTGCACTGCCTATGGGAAAAGTAGAACACAAGCAAGGATCAGCTCAAGAGACAAAAATTAAAAAACAAAACAAAAAGAGAAAGAAATTTAAGTCATAAAAATGAAGAACCACCTGAAATTAGCAAATAATAGAAGAGTTGTCTTCTAAGAATTTATAAATTTGCTCTTCTTTTAGACCTGGAAAGGGGGTAAGAAGATAAATTGAGATAGACGTTTATTTCCTTCTTTAATTATAAAAAACCTTTACATCTTTAGTCCTTGGTGGAGAAAGTTAGTGTCAATGGTAGAGCTGGACCTCAAACCAGATCTGTACAATAACAAATTCTCCGTAATAACCCATTTTTGCAATAGTCTAACATTTGCAGTCTATGCTAATATTTGAAAGTCCTGTACCTTACCTGCTTTATTATAGGATATATAACGTTATTTCCACCAAAAAGAATGAAGAGGAGTTAGTTGCAGAGATAATCATAGCCTGGCATAGTTGCTTTCTAAGCTTAGCCCACCCACTTGGCAAAATTGAGAGCCCATTCTGGCTACACATTACCTTTACGCCTAGCAGTTCTTACCTGGTAACTTCATTTCTATATCTGTTTAAATTCATGAGATGGTGAATACTATTGACTCAGTGTAGTTTATGGCTTTACTCCTCTGGTTCAGAGATTTGTACTACTGTCTACATGTTAGAATCACCAAGGGAGCTCTTAAAAAAAAATCCAAGACACACTGCTGGAAAATCAGATTCAACTTACCACCTAAGATCAGGTGCTAGAGTTAATCCAGTTTCCTGTGGTCTGGAGGTGCAACAAACAGTACTATACACTTGAGCCGTGGGGGAGAAAGGTTACGTTTCACCAACAGAAGAGCCAAAATTAAAAAGTAGGTAAGGGCAAGAGAAATGTATAGACATCTCTATTTGTGAGAAAAATGTTTTTATAGAGATATGGTAAATTGACTTAGAGTTGTGAAAAAGAGGTATACTAATTATGCAGAGAAGGACAGGTGAGTCAAACCTTCACAAAGGAACTTAACGCTAATGAGCAAAATTAAATTTTTTTTTTATTTTAAAGATGTGGGGTACAGTTCAGAGTTAGGTGTACAAATGTTGATTATACACCTTGTTGATGAGGTGTGTTTCTCTCTCCTCTGGCAGCTTCCCTTAACTGCCAATCCCACCTCCCTCCCCCGGCAGTTTCCCACTACTGCCCATCCCTTTCTTATAGTATTATGATAATTATGAGCAACATTTTTTTATAATAGAGAGGTGAAAGAAGGGATTCCTAGTATAGCAATGGCATGAAAGCGTTCTGTCCTATGGTTTATTAAGAAGAAACAAAACAGTCCAGAGTGCTTAGAAAACAGGACACATAAGAGTGAGTGGTTAGAAGTAAGAAGCAAGTTTGGGAAATTTATTGTGGTGAAACTGTCAGAGTCTTGTTGCAAGTGATATTTTTCTGTAGCTTAAAGGTTTGGGTAACAATAAAAAATTGTAATTGTTATTTTACTGAAATGCTGTCTCTCAATACAGGAGTTGAAGCACAGTTATGAAAAGACAGTTCTATGTCAGTGATCATGAGACATGTTTAAATTCCAGATGTTGATAGCTTTGCCTCATGTTTATTATTCAAATGTCTCTTGGCATCACTGGCTATTTTCCAAGAGTTGATGAGAACACCTTGAATTAATAAAGCTTTGCTTCAATATTTATCACCTTTTATTATTTTAGGTTATCTTCCTTTAGGTTATAAATATGTGAGGGAAGTGATGATGTCAATTTTGTTTGTATTATGCCCCAGAACGAAACTTGTAGAAGGTACTCAAAATAGTTTTTAAATGAGTAAATGAAATCTATGACAACACATATGGAATACATGATTAACATCATGAGCTGTGTCTGTCTGACATAAAAAAGTGAAATAAAGTAAACTTATAGTCTGTTAAGAACTCAAGTCAGTTTTTTACAATTTTGGCTTTCTTTGGGGGGGAGTGTCTTCTCAACATTGTCTTTTTTCCTCCTCCCAAAATTCAAATATAATACTGAACATAAGAAGGAAGGGAGGCAAGAAATCAGAAAAAAATAAAAGAAGATACACCTCTGTGAGTACCTCCTGATAGCACCTAAGCACATAGAGAGGACACACACCAGCCATCAACTTTGACACTTGGCAAACATCTTCTTATTTTATGCTTTGGAAGGGAGAGACCAACTAAAGAGAGAATAATATGCCATCAGAATTAATTGGTAGCTGTGTGCCCTTGTCTTCTGCTCTGGTGCATAGCTCTGAAATACCAGGTTTTTCCCACCAAGTAGTGAAAAGGTAAATGGAGACCAGATGTTGGAAGGTGACACATAGACTATAAATGAGAATGGCTGCTGTGGGAAAGAGAAGAAAAAGATCAAATGCTGCTTGGTGCAGAAGCCTAAACAAGGAAAAGAGAACAGAAGCCAGTTCTGGGAAAAATCCTTCTCCACTAGGATGGCTAACATTGCTGGGTGGCCAAAATCAAGTCTTCTTTATAGGAGTGTGGGACTCTCACTTCTCTAGGATGATTTCAAGGTGCCTAAAGTTGGAAAGAACTGGGGCATACATTGCTTAAGTAACCTCCAGTGAATACAGAAAAGTAAATTCTGAGAGTACACATCCTGAAGCAGTTCTTTACCATATGCCGTTTGCACCAATCCAGCAGTGAAAGTGCCATTGTCATCATTGTGCATGGGAGTGGTGTTTGCCATACTCTGTCTCCTTACAAGAAATTCAAATACACATAGTATAGGCATCCTTATATGGCTCCCATTGGAACAAAGGACTTTGTTGGATACATTTAAATGGCAGGGCTTAAGTCACAAGCCTATAACCTTTATTCAAAGGAGGCTGGGGAAAGGAGTTACTGCTTCTATTTCAATCATGGAATGTAGGACTCAAAAGGCGCTCGCTGGTGGCTACAAACTTAACAGTTGTTCAATAACATGATTTCTCCTATTCTTTACTAAACGTGGGTCTAGAAAAAATTCTGCTATCTATGATTTATATATGAATATTAAATTAAGCTTAAGCTAGACTTGAGAGTTATTCATTCACTCAATTCATTTAAGAAACAGCACCAAATGCATTGGTGCATTTGATTAGTTTTTAGAAAACAACCAGTATAGCACAGTAAGTGAAGATTTTGGTGCATAACAGACTTAGTTTCAACTCCCAACCATCTCTTACCAGATTTGTGATTGCAAAGTGTCATACTTCTCTTGGTTTTTTAAAAATATCTAAAATGAACATGACATATATCTCATAATGCATTGTGTAAATTAAATAAGTATCTCTTCTGAAAAAATTTGAGTAGTACCAAACACAATGTCAGAAAAAAGTATACTGACTACTTACTATGTGCCTGTCCAAATGCTAGAAAATGCATGTAATGCATATACAAAGATGAATAAGGCATACTTTATGCTTTCAAATAGCTAAGACTGACAAACAATTAGAACAGAATGATTAAGGTGTTTTAATAGAGCTATGTTCAAGGTCTTGTAAAAGTACAAGAAAGACATGATTTTATTATTTTTTATGGCTGGGACACCATCCTTCTAAGTGAACTGTCACAGAAACATAAAACTGAACACCACATGTTCTCACTTACAAGTGGGAGCTAGCTGGGTGCCATGGCTCATGCCTGTAATCTCAGCACTTTGGAAGGACAAGGTGGGAAGATTGCTTGAGCCTAGGAGTTCAGGACTAGCCTCAGCAACATAGCAAGATCTCATCTCTACAAACAATCAAAAAATTAACTGGACATGGTGGGGCATGCCTGTAGTACCAGTTACTTGGGAGGCTGAAGCAGAAGGATAGCCTAAGCTCAGGAGGCCAAGACTGTGATAAGCCATGATCGTGCCACTGCACTCCAGCCTGGATGAACCCTGACTCAAAAAGAAAAAAAAAAAAAAAGCTAACCACTAAATACGCACAGGCCTAAAGATGGGAACAACAGACCACAGACTTTGGGGACTAGGAAAGAAGAGGCTTAAGGGGTAACAAGATGTTCTTTGAACATCTGGCCTTCTCTCCAATCTTGAAGAGGTGGATCCACTCATTTTCTCTGATCTCTTTCTAAATAAACTGTTTTTCTTAGTCTAAAAACAAAAAAAACAAAAAACGTATAGCAAACACTCATTCACTACCATGCTCACCATCTGGGGAATGGACTTAATAGAAGCCCAAACTTCACCATCATGAAATATACCTATGCAACAAAACTGCACAGGTACCCCATGAACAAGAAAGAAAGAAAGAAAGAAAGAAAGAAAGAAAGAAAGAAAGAAAGAAAGAAAGGAAAGAAAGAAAGAAAGAGTACAAAGGAACATATGACAGTTTCTAATCAGGCAAGTGCAGAAAAGCTTCATAGAGAAGTGTGATGGTTAGTTTTAGTTTTATGCACCACCTTGATTGGGCCATGTGGTGCCTAGGTATTTGGTCAAACATTATTTTGGGTGCCTCTGTGAGGATGTTTCTTGATGAGATTGGCATTTGAGTCTGCAGATCGAGTAAAGCAGATTGCCCTCCTTAATGTGGATGGGTCCAATCCAATCTTCTCTCTTTAGATCTACCTTGGCCAAGACAGTAGTTATAAACCGTAGGTGCTGTTGTCCACTCAACATGTGATTATCCCAAATTGATATGTTCTCTAAGTGAAAATACACCATGGCTTTTAATAACCTAGTGCAAGAAAAATAATGTAAGATATCACATTAATATTTTTCTATATGGTTTACAGAGATTCAATTTTTTTTTAATGAGTTGAGTTAAATAACATGTATTACAATTAAATTAATCAATTTATTTTATTATCCAAATATGACTACCAGAAAATTGCTTATGGGACTCTTATTTTATTTCTCTTGGACAGTGCTGTTGTAGGTCCTGGATAAGGAACATAGTCCAGGTAGCTTATTAGAAATACAGAATACCGGTCCCAGCCACAGATTGAATTAGAATCTGCATTTTAGCAAGATCCTCAGGAGATTTGTATACACAGAAAAGATTGCAAAGCACTACTCTAGCCCATTGGCCTAAAACAACCAACCAACCAATAAAAATCCTACTTCCTTCGTCTTTAAAAGATGTGTTTATTTCGGCAGCCCTTAGAAAAGCTGACAAGTTAAGAATGGTCCAACTTCGCAAAGGCAAGACTAGAATTCCATATATTATAAGTCTTCCATCTCAAGTTTATCTTTGGTGTATACATGGCGTTCTGTTATTAGAACTCCACACTCAGCAAGCTTGGGACATACACACACACACACACACACACACACACTACTTTGTTACTTTGTTTTATTATCAGTTTTGAGAAGGAAACAGAATGAACTGTTTTCTCCTGAATGCATTAGTCTTCAGCCAGACTGCTGACTCAACCTGGGTGCTTTCTGGTCCTCAGGTGCCTGCATGCTTCCTGCGACTCCTTTGTTCACTGAGTTCTCTCCCTGCCTCTACCTCCAAAACTATTAACAGTTTTCCTTTCCCTTCCCTTCCTTTTTTTTATCATTCCTGCTGATCATCCCCTCAGGCCTTGTTTTCTGCTTTCTCTCATGACAGCTAATTTTGTGCAAAAATAATTTCAGGGTAAGGTGTTTGTGGTTGATAATAGCTTAATATTTTACCTCTTCTGTAGTTTTATTGCATTTTAATGGGGAGTTCCTGGAAATAAAATGGATTATCTTAACCAGAAGGAATGAAACAGAAGAGGTGGAATTTGGTCTATAATGCCAGACCAATGAGAAAGACATTTTGTTCAGAAAGGTCCTTGGACATCATTTGTTTTTCATACCCAGAGCCCATATTCATAAGCATTACCAGATACATTTGTTTAACATGAAGACTAAACATTGAGATGTTATTATTATCTAAGATACAGTTGACACAGACTAAATAAAAAAAGATAAAATCATTAGAAAAAATTGGTAAAGTCATGGATTAATTTCATAGAAATATTGTTACCATAAAAAATAGTAGAGGTAATGGATATTTTCTCCTTCTACAGTGGAGTATTTTATTACACTATATTTATAAAAGTTAAAAAAAATAAAGTGTAATTCACATACAGAAAAATATACAAAACAATTACTTATCAAAATAGACATTAAAAAATCTCCATCCTGCTGAGGAAAGTATTTTCTAATAAATATAGCTTGGTCTGGATGTTTATTTTTTGAATTTATATAAGTGGAAACATACAACATATATTAATTTCTGTCTGGCATTCTGTTTCTATGACTGAACTATGTTATTGAGAGCTGTAGTTTTTTTTTAAATTTCATAGTACAAATAATATACTCTAAGAGTGCACTAGAGTTGACTTGTACATTCTACTACTGATGAACTCTGATGATATAGTTTAGATATTTATTCCCTCCAATTATCTCAGGTTGAAATTTGATCCCAAATGTCGGAAGTGAGTTCTAATGGGAGGTGTTTCAATCATGGGTTGGATCACTGAAGAATGGCTTGGTGCCATTTTCTCTGGAGTGAGTTCTCACTACTAGTTCTCCGGAGAACTGCTTATTATAAAGAGGCTGGCTCATCTTGCCTTCTTTCTCACTTTCTTCTTTCTTGCCATGTAATGCCTGTTCCCCTTGGCCTTCCATGAGTGGAAGAAGTCTGAGGCCCTCACCAGGAGCAGACACTGAGACCATGCTTCTTGTATAACCTGTAGAACCACTAGCCAATAAAATCTCTTTTCTTTAAAAATTACCCAACTTTGGATTTTTTTTATAGCAACACAAATGGGCTAAAAATTTGGGTTGTTTCTAGTTTAAGGATAGTATTTATAATGCTAATATAAATATTCTCATTCATGCCTTTTGTATACATGTGTAACTGTGCATGTGCATATATTCCTGACTTATGAACTTGCTTGAAATAAGGTGTTCTAGGAAACTTTTGCTATGTAACCCTGACACAAAATTAGAGTGGTGCCAATACTAACATTTATCTGTCTCTCATGTACCCACAAGTGCATTGGGATATCTTTGCTTCAGATAGGTATCTATGTTGGTTCTGAAACCATTGGGTTTCCCAGGAAATGTTCTTCCCATGGCAATGGAAGAATCAAAACAGCTCAAACTGTAGTACTCATGAATGTTTCATACCTCTGCTCACATCAGATCCACTAGTATTTCCCTGAGCAAGTCACATAGTCAAGTCTAAAATACAAGAGTGGGGAAGTTCACGCCACCCACCATGATGCCATGACACAGGTATAGCCATAGCATTAGTACAGAGAAAAACTAGGACCAATAATTCAGCCAACCACATAGATCACATGTAGGATCAACTTTAGCTGATAGTACCAAACAGTTTTCCAAACTAGTTGCACCATTTTACGCTCCACTTTTGTATACAAAAGTTCTCATAGCTCCACTAACTCACTGATATTTTAATTTGACATTCAGCTGGGTGAAAATTTGCATCATATTATTGTTTTAATCAGCTTTTCATTGATTGTTAATAAGGTTGTGCAATTTTTACTTTATTTACTAAAATAGTAATTTACCATTTCTAGTTTATTACTAAAAATAAACAGTTTACCTATTATTACAAAACAAAACAAGAAAATAACCAGATTTTAAAAAATCTCAATCTCTTGCCCACTTTTTATGTCAGAAGTTTGCCTCTCTTTGAATGATTTGTAAGAATGCTTTATATATTCTGGATATGAGCCTTTTGTTGTTATACACAATTTATTCTATAATGTGGCTCACATTTTCATTCTCTTACTATGCCTTTGGTTAAATATTTTTCAATAAGCTCTAATTTTAATAAATGCATTTCAAATTTTTAGTCTTCTTCTTTATATATAGTTTTATGTTAGTTTTTAAGAAGTCTTACCACTCCAAGTCATAAAGGTATTCTTCTACAGAATCTCCTATAAGCTTTATTGTTTTGCTTTGCATATTTGTGTTTATAATCTAACTAGAATTTACTTATTGTATATGCTGTGAGGTAGAAAATTCCATGATTTTCAATATTTCTATCTAATTGCTGGTTTTATTTATTGAAAATGTTTTTCCCACTGCTCAGAAATGCCAACAGTAATCTAAAAAAAAAACAAAAAGATTCACGACTGTGTGTTCTCCTTTCTGTTTATTTTTCTATCCCTGTACCAGTATTACACTGTCTTAACTGCTGTAGATTGACTACGAGTCTTAACAAATGGTAGAGCTTGTTCTTTTTCAAGACTGTCTCAGTAATTCTCGGCCCTTTTCATTTCCACATGCATTTTGAAACATTTATTGAATCACTGGGAGACAGAGTGAAAACCAACAGGCATGTAGACATAATAAAATTTGGCGATTTTGATAAGAATTGTGTTGTCTTTAGATAAATTTGAAGAAAATAAACATCTTTATTATGTTGTCTTCCAATCTATGAAAGTGATATTTGTTTAGATATTATTTAATTTGATTTATTAGCATTGTGCCATTTTCAATATATAAGTCCTGTATGTGTTTTATTTAATTTAAAACAAGCACTTTATTTTTTGAGGAATTATAAATTGGTTTATTTTTAGAGTAGTTATAATTTAAAATTTGAATATTTTTTGACTTGCTAAACTGCATTTTCTTTGGTTGGGCCCCCCCCCCTTTTTTTTTTTTTCCTTTGGTTTGTACTCCCAGTTTTAAATTGTACATAGCAAGAAGAATAGAAAAAAAAAATACTTCCATTCCATCTTTTCAGAAATAGCAGTCTTAGTATAAATCAGACTTTTATCACAAGAGATTTTCATGTTTTAGCTGTGGGCTTCTTAGCGACATTGGAACCTTTCTAAAGGTATCTGTCAGGTGAGGGTAAAGAGTCAGTAGGATGCCGGGACTCCCACGATTGCTCTAACTGTAAAAGCTCTTTTTATTTCTGTGAAGAAATAATCTGCATTTAAATTCATTCTGTCGGATAAAACCTCAGAGAAACAGCTATTTCAGGGATCATAGTTTTAGGATTATCCTTCTTCGTGGATATAATGAGGCAAAAGAAAAAATAAAAAACAGAACAAGATATGTCAGGAGCTAGAGAAGAAGCTGCTGTTTCTCTTCTGACCCCAAACAATAATTAAATGAGGCAGAGACAAAGCATTTGATGTCAGTGCCTGTGGCTTAGTCCTGTGGCCTCTTATATATTAGGCAGAAGAAAGCCAGGGAATTCGGTTTCTAATGGATCCCTCTAGTCTCTCAGGCAGAAAGGAAAGGATTAAAGGTTCCTAACATTGAAGAGATACCCTGAAGTATTTTCTGTAGATAATGGCTTTGGAGAAGAACAGTGAATTGGTTTCCTTATCCCACTCCTGCCTGGGCTGCAGGTATCCTTGCTGGACGATGAGTGTTTGCTTGTTCTTTACCTGAGAAGTCATTGTTTGAAGTAGCATCTTCCAGTATTGGTCCTCTGCACATGCACATCTTCGGGTGGGGCCCTATGGCTCCACAGGACATGCTTCACCCTACACCCCCTCACTGTCTCTGATGTTCATGTTAATGCCTCCTGCAGCAAAGACCAGGGGCACAGGCATTGTGCCAAGCACGTCAGTTGCTGGACAGTCTGCCAGTAGATCCTCTAGGACATGTGTAATTTGCCACTTTGGCATGACTTTCCATAGCAGTAACATTAGGCATCTCCTGGGAGCAGTAGAGGGATGCTGGCTGGTGTCAACTGCCTCGCTGGAATCTCCTTATATGTCTGGGAGAGAGATTTAAATTGCTGTATAAGTCAGATGTCATCAGGAATCTCCTATCTCTCACAGACCTAAGTAAAACTGGAATCAATCTTCAATAGTACCGCATGGGAGAAAAAGAATCACGCTCCACCTTATAATTCCTGTGAATTTCCAGGGCTTATGTCTTTGTGGCACTCTTGTCTTCAGATTTAATTTTTATGGTGGGAATGAGTTTTCTTCACCCTGAGTCATCCCACAGGCTCAGTTCAGCCAATTTTTCTAATCCTTTTTCACAGCCAATAAGCATGTAGACTCTTAGGACATTTCACCGAGTGTTTAGGCTCAAGGGAGGAGTAACATGAGAAGTCATGCAACTTCCTTTCTCTATTCCTGGCCAAGCTCTCCCAGTGTTCCTCTTTCCAACTCTGTTATTTATCCCAAATTTTGGATTACTGACTTCAACTCAACCCTCTGCCTTCTCCCTACTAAGTACTGTTCAAAGTGCTTCTAATATAGCACTCATAAAAAATGCAGTGCAACTGTCTTTTTATTTTTATGTATTCTCCCAAGATTATAAATTATATGTGGGTAGAAAGCACCTACCTTTTCAACAGTGAAGACTCTGTAGCCATCCAAATGTGTAGCACCTATTATAAACTCAGATATATAGTGATTTATTATTGATACATATGTTAGATTTGCATCAGTGCTGATTTGCTTTAGTCATGATTTAACTTTTGGTTCAATAAAAAAATGTCCAGTATACTGGGCCAGGCACAGTGGTTCTCACTTGTAATCCCAGCACTTTGGAAAGCAAAGGCAAGAGGATTGAGTGAGCCCAGGGATCAAGACCAGCCTAGACAACTTGACAAGACCTCGAACCTACAATAGATAAAAAAAAGTTAGCCAGGCATAGTGGTACATGTCTGTGGTTCCAGATACTTGGAAATCTGAGGTGGAAGGATTGCCTGAGCCCAGCAGATGGAGACTGCAATAACCGTGAGCATGCCACTGTACCCTTGCCTGGCTAATGGAGTGTTCAGTATACTACGTTATAAGGTACTTCTGTTCTATACATTCTGTATATACATGAACACACACACACACACACACACACACACACAATTAAGATGACTTATTTAAGTAATCCTTAAGAAGGATCTTATAAATAGACTATGTGAGATTTTGTATTATTTATTGTCTTTTACAAATTGAATAAAATCTTGTGTATATACATGTGTATATATACATACGATATATATATATATTCTTAGGGCTATGAAAAACGAACTCCACTATAATACCAAGTTTATATTTAAGATTATGAGGTGAACCCCGGGAGAAATAATCAATTATCAAGATATTTTAAAGTTATCTAGTGAAAATTCACCAGTAATTTTTTGGTATTTTTTCTCAGTTATATATTTTTGGTGGCCTTAAATCACCCCAATTTTAAATTTACCACTAAAACATGTAAAATAATTTGAATACATTTGTTCCAGAAAGGAATGGCATCAATTACTTTGGTAAAATTGTCCAAAAAAAACCTTATTTATTAAAATTAATAAAAAACGTTCTACTTTTGATTATTATTGTGAATTTATCTTGCCAAAGTCTATATGATTTACTTGTTGGGCAAAAAAGCATTTCCACATGTGTAAATATAAATAACAGGCATAATTTAGTTCTAATTTAGTCTCATGGTTAATTTAAAGCCATACTAAATGAAAAACATAACATAATATGCCTTGAGTTTGAATTGTGTTTTCTTTTTTCAAATGGACTATCATCTGTGCTATTTTTATTGATTCTTATAGAACTCCTATGCATTGACTAACATGTACTATTATCTTCATCTTACAAGGCTTAGTGACTGACCAATAATAACATAGATATTTGGTGATAGGTTTGAAGCTTTAGTATAGACCTTCAGTGATTTCTTCTCATACAATTCTGCTGGAAAGGGATAGTGAAGAAGGCACATCCTAAGAGAGAAGTAAACAGTTTCAAATTAAAAATTAGTACTTTGAAATGAATTTTAAGGTGGTAGATGCCTCCAAGAATTCAGTCCCAGTATGCTTTTCTGTGCAAATGATACAGCAGGCAGCTGCTACCATTTCTGCCTGATAAAGCTTTGTGTACATTTGGCCTCTTGCTTAGGAAGATAAATGAGTTCATTTCAGGGTTGGGTCTATAGGCAAATGATTGAAATTCAGGGAGGTGTTTATATGTATTCAAGAGAGTATTTCTGACAGTGCATTTCTGCATGGGTGGTCTCAAAGGGAGTGGATGAATGAGAACAGAAAGATTGTTTATGGGGAGGAAATGAAAAGGATTAGTTTCTGTGGAGGCCAGGCAGGTGACCTAGATTCCCGCAATGAAATGTGTATACCGACAGACACTTTTTAAAAGAGAAAGAGAGAGAGGAAAAAAAAAAAAAAAAAAAAACATGGATAGGGCCTGGGTTTAGTTTTCAGCTAGTTCTCATCAAGTCTCTTTGAAGGGGTTTTCAGATCCCAAGAGAAGCTTTTATTTGATATATGTTTCATGTGCTGCGCTTATCTAGGGCTCAGATAATCACAATGAGTCGTTTTCGCCTAGATTACTCAGTGTGCCCCTGGCCTCAGCAGGCTCTTCTTTGGGCTTTGAGTTTAGATAAACAAACACGAAATCTGAAAGATACACTTAGGATCCTTGGGTCACAGAACCTTTTTCAGAGAAACTATTCTTATTTCCCTATGAGACTGAAAAACAACACCATGTATCTAAGAAAAAAAAAAAAGAAAGAAAGAAAGAAAAGAAGAGAAAAAACTGCAAGTAATTCCAAAAGATTTCTCTTTTGTGAGAAGATCAGTGGATGTACAAAGAACAGTTGAATAAAAAAACAGAAAAATTGTATGTTTGGCCATATGCAGAATGGATTTAGAATGGCTCAGAGTTGCTAAAATCATGCTATATCGAATACTCTGCAAGTCATGATTCCCACAACTCCAGCCTTCTGGAGCACAGTCATAGGAGCGAATTTCCTTGAAGATGGAATCTGTGCCCTATAAATTTGGGGATATCACCATCCCGTTGCACATATGTGTCTCCCATCATGACTCTACAGACTCCTTGGGAATAAAGACTCTGATTGTGTGTACCGGTGTATGTAGGGGTGTGCATATCTATCTTATCTCCAGCAACTAGCAAAAATCTGATTTGTGGGAGGTGATCAGCATTATGCATTGGAAAAGTACCTCCCGTAGTTGGTCATCACTTTTTTCTGAATCAAAGTTTTCTGAAAATAATTTGTTTATGCGTGGCTCAAAATCAGCAGCATGAATACTCATTGACTTGTGCCAAAATTCTATAATATTCCAAAAGCTTTTAGCAATGACTGAGTTTGCTGTTTGCTTATCATATACATGGTGCATAAAACAAAATAGAGATTTTTGCTGGACTCTTGGAGTTTGGGAGTTCGAGGTTCGGGAGGTTCAACAGTGTTTTAAAGATGATGTGGATACACTGTAGATGTTTGAACAGGCTGAAATATGTAGAATAGGATTGGCATGTGTAAGAACATAAATGGATAATTTATAGAGAAATGAATGCATTTTTTTACAGTTACAGAACCTGAGAAGTCTAAGATCAAGGGTTGCATCTAGTTAGAAACTTCTTTATGGTGGATTCTCTGCAGAGGACCAAGGTGGCACCGGGGATCACATGGCTAGGAGGCTGAGCATAATAGCATGCTAGCTCAGGTCTTCTGTCTTCTTCTTATAAAGCCAATAGTCTCCTTTTCCTGGTAACGCATTAACCCATTCATCTACTAATTCACAAATGGATTGTTCCCTTCATGAGAGCTGAGAACTCATGACCCAATCACTTCTTCTTAAAAGACCCACCTCTCAGAACTGCCATATTGGGAATTAAATTTCAACATGAGTTTTGGAGGGGACAAACACTATAACCATAGCAAAGGCATTGATGTGTATGAAAGTTTAATATGTTAGTACTTTCCTAATAGGGAATTTTTAAAATTTGGACTATTGCAGTCCTTCAGAATTCTTTCCTATTAGATAGAATCTCATCAATTGAAAGCAGTCATTTTTATCTTTTTCTAATAGTTTTTAGTGTCTTTCTAACATAAAACTTACAATTGCCTTTATTAACTATGTACATTTTCTATGATTAAAGTAGAACAGGTACTATTTTTTTTTACTTAAAAAAACTTTTAATTGTAAAATTTATGTAACATAAATTTCACCATCTTAACTATTTTAAGTGTTCAGTTCATTAAAAGGACATTAACATTCTTGTGCAACCAATCTCCGGAAGTCATTTTATCGTACAAATCTAAAACTCTATTTCATTAAACAACAACATCCCTATTACCTCTTTCTCTAGTCCCTGGCAACCATGATTCTACTTTCTATTGCTGTTATTTTGACTATGCTAAGTATCTCATACACATAAAATCATACAGTATTTGTCTTCTTGTAACTCTCTTATTTCTCCGTATCTCTCTTATCTAGCATAATGTTGTTAAGATTCATTCATGTTGTAACGTGTGTCAGAATTTCCTCCTTTAAGACTGAATATTATTCAAGTTTCTGTATATAACCACATTTTGGTGTTTTGGTTGCTTTCACCTTTCGTCTATTGTGAATACTGCTGTTATGAACATACGTGTTTATATCTCTTCTAGACCTTATTTTTAATTCCTTTGGGCATATACCCAGAAGTGGGATTGTTGGATCATATGATAATTTCATTTTTAGTTATTTGAGGTTAATTGCTTAGTTAACAATTAACAACAATACTGCTATTCATAGAAACTGCACCACTTTAAATTCTCACGAACACTACACAAGAGTATCTTATTTCTTCACATTCTCAACAACACTTTTTCCTTTTTCCTGCCCTTCCTCTCCTCTCTTCCTTCCTCCCTCTCTCTCTCTCTCTTTATTTCTTTTGTTCTAGTCAGGGGTCTTGCTCTGTCCCCAGCTGGAGTACCACGATCATGGCTCACGGCAGTTTGGACTTACCAGGCTCAGGTGATCCTTCTGCCTCAGTCTCCTGAGCAGCTGAGACTATAGGTGTATGACACCATGTCTGACTAAATTTAAAAAAAATTTTTTTTTTTGAGAAATGAGATCTGGCTATGTTGCCTAGGTTGATTTCAAACTCTTGGGCTCAAGCAGTCCCTCCTTGTTCTCCCAAAGTGCTTGGGAATACAGGTTTGAGCCACCAAGCCCACCCTCCTCCTTAAAAAAAAAAAACTATCTTTATGGGTGAAAAGTGGTATCTTATTGTGGTTTTAATCTACATTTCCATAATGATTGGTGAGATTGAGCATCTTTTCATGTATTTATTGAGGCTATTTAAGTCCTCTGCTTGTTTGTTGTTGAATTGTACACTTTTTTTGTTTGTTTATTTGTTTGTTTGTTTAAATCCTGGATACTAGCCCCTTATAAGATGTGTGGTTTGCCTTACTAGCTGTATGGCTTGCCAATGTTTTCTCATATTCTGTGAGTTGCCTTTTCACTCTGGTGATTGTGTCTTTTATTGCCCAGAACGTTTTCTTTTTTAAAAAAATGTAGTCCAATTTTTCTATTTTTACTTTTGTTGCCTGTGCTTTTGGCCTCACATCTAAGAAATCATTGTCAAATCCAACATGATAAAGCTTTTCCCTATGTTTTCTTCTAAGAATTTTACAGTTTTAGCTCTTATGTTTAGGTCTTTGATCCATGTAGAGTTAATTTTGGTGTAAGGTGAGCATCCAACTTCATTCTTTTGCATATGGATATTCAGTTATTACAGTGACATTTGCAAAAAGACTGCTCTTTCCACACTAACAGGTCTTAGCATGTTTGCTGAAAATCACTTGAACATATATACAAAGGTTTATTTCTACAATTTCTGTTCTATTTCAGTGGTCTATATGTCTGTTTTTATGCCAGTCCCACCATGTTTTTAATATTAAAGTGTGAAATAAACTTTGAAATCATGAACTATAAAACCCCAAGCCTTGTTTGTTAGTTTTTTTTCAGAATTGTTTTGGCTATTGGGGTTCTTTTGAATAGCTTTTTAAAAAATGACTACATTCAACACTGTTAAGGTTTTGATAGGGATTGCATTATATCTGTAGACTGTTTGGGATAGTTTTAACATCTTAACAATATTGTCTTTGAATCCATAAACACAGAATCTCTTTCTGCTTATTTGTGTATGCTTTAATTTCTCTCAACTACATTTTATAGTTTTCAAGGGACAAGTCTTCACATCCTTGGTTAAGTTTATTACTAAGTATTTTATTCTTTTTGATACTGTTGTAAATGGAATTGATTTTCAAATTTTCTTTTTGGCTCGTTTATTGTTAGTGTGTAGAAACATATCTGATTTTTGCTTGTTTATTTTATACCCTGAAACTTTGCTGAATTCATTTAGGCATTATATGTGTGTGTTTGCAGAATGTTTAAGATTTCTAAATACAGAATCATGTTGTCTTTGAACAGAAATAGTTTTAATCCTTTTCCAACGTGGATGATGTATTTATTTATTTATTTACCTAATTATTCTGATTATGACTTCTTGTCCTATGTTAAATAAAAGAAGCGGGGACAGACTGCTTTGTCTTGTTGCTGATCTTCCAGGAAAAGCTTTCAGTCTTTTACCATTATAATGTTAGAATGCAATCTTATTGTGCATTGTTAGGAAATAATAGATATATTTGTTCCATGGGCTGTTATCTAGTTAACATCATTTGAGTCACTCCAAACATAAAATTCTCCTGATGAAATAGCTATATATTGGCTTCACTTTAAGCAGAAACTCATTTTTCTATATTTTCCTAGGTTACAGTCTTTTCAACATGTACTTGCTAATTGAGAAACATATCTGATCTCTTACTTAGAAATGCACTTAGAAATTCTAGTTTGTTATGAAATCTAAAAAATAATCATGCATTTTTTAAATTGAAATATTTACATGTAAACTCTGTCTTGTTTTTTGCAGAAGATGCTTATAAGACCCAGGTCAGGATTGACAATGAGCCAGCGTATTTGGACATCTTGGACACTGCTGGCCAGGTAGGTGATTTTCTTAAGTCTTTCAAATCTCTGAGACCATTTTATGTTTAAACCTCAAATAGATTTAGCACAAATGTGTAAGAACATATTTGTGATAGCAATCGGGAATTAAATTGAAAGAGAATTGGCTTAAAAATGTTATCCATTACTCACCAACCACAATTTTTCAAAATGTTTTCAATTTTCTGAATATAAAATTATCATGTAATTTAGCCAACAAAATTATTAAATTAATAAAATAGCTTATTATTCTTTCTCATAACTCTGTTCCATACTCTATTTTATACTCTAGTCTATATTCTATTTCGATAGTGATTTTTATTATAGAATTTTAGAAGAATATATAAAAGAAAGGTCTGCTTACCAAACATGTTCATGGAACCAAGACTAAGGAGACAATTTGATGGAATGTGACAGAATCAGGATTTAACATTATCTAATATATTAGTTTGCGAACTCTTTGAAAAGGAGGAGGAGAAAAATTATTATGCTATACAAATAAAGATAAAACTAAAATACTACACCACAATTATAAGTAAATTATGAGAAAATATGCAGCGTTAAAAGATCTCAAAATCCTTGCTGTATTTAGAAGGAGGATAGGTATTTTTTAACATCAAATTTTTAAAATAACATTATTAGAAATATAAATATATATATATATGTAAAATATTGGACAAGCACCATATAACTTAAAAACAAACAAAAGGGAAATGAAGGAATAGACAAATGTTGTTAATACAATATAAAACTGAAAAGAAAGAAAAAACAGGGTAAAGAGGATGTATATTATAATACATACATACAAAAATACCAGAAATCAAAATAAATCGAAATGAATCTCTTTCAGAATAAGCTAGTATTGTCATTGTCATATTACATAATGTAATAACATTTAAAAGAGAGATAAAAGTATAGAAAGATGGAAAATCAAAGAATTTTTAAAAAGTAGTAAAAAGTAACCAAATCAAAGGGAGGCAAATCAAGCAAAATAGAATTTGTGCACAAAGTATTATTAAAGTATATAAGTGCTAATTTGTAATGAAAAACACTGTCAAAATTATTTTAAAATTGTAATTTGTAATAATCTGGTCAAATGGACAGAGTTGAAAAGAAAACATTTTACAAATACAAAATTATACACAGTGGAAAGTTTTAATGCTCTTTGGTGAGTAAGTATTGAATCAAAAGTTAGTAGAATTGGAGAAGCTTTAAAAACACATTTGACTTAAATATAATGCTGCCATCAATATGAGTAAGGGTTCTTTTCACATACACATGTTGTTTATGTATTTTAATAGGTTTCTGGTCTAATTGCAAGGAATGTGGTTTGTAGTGATTGATTATTTGATGTACGTAGACTTTTGCTTTGTGGCTTAGAATGTGATAATTTTTTATAAGATGTATATTTTGGTGGTTACCTCTTGTGGGCAAAGAGGAGAAATTGGGAAAAGGGAGAGATACAAAGTAGACTTCACCTGTATATATAATGATCTATGTTTTATTAAAGTTCTAGTAGAATATAATAAATTATTAATAGTTGAAAAACTAGGTAATGTAAACTCAGGTCTTCATTATATAATTTCCATTGTACTTAAAGATTTGAATAATTTCAAAACATTTTGTTTTGCCTGAGCCCATGGATTTGAGACCAGACTGGGCAACATGGTGAGACCTCATCTCTACAATAAATAAAAAATTAGCCGTGTGTGGTGGCACACGCCTGTCTTTCCAGTTACTTGGGAGGCTGAGGCAGAAGGATTGCCTGAGCCCAGCAGATCGACGCTGTGGTGGCTATCAGCATGCCACAGCACTCCAGCCTGGTCTATGGAGTAAGACTCCAACTCAAAAAAAAAACACCAAAAAACAAAAAGCACCAAAAAAAACACCACTGCATTAATTGGAATATTGATAGTGTGTGAGCCATGAGGAATAGGCATTCTATTTCTATATTTATGAGTTATATAAAGAGTATTTGATATCTGTATATTAACAAACTCACTTGTTTCCAGGGACGTTTGGACAGTGGGCTTATTGGGAGGGGACTGTTAAAGCCTTTGGTAATATTTAGATTGGAAAAAGTTATTTCAGTTATTTGAAAGGGCCGTTTTATCTAAGGGGAAGTCTACTTGTTTCTCAGAACTAGAGGCCTAATTGGAGCACTGAGTAGGTTAAATTTTACTCAGTATAGTAGGGAGTTTATAACCACTGTAATCTTCAAACCAAAAAAGACTGTTTTGGGAAACCATTTTGGGAAAAGCTGTAAGACTGGAAATTCTCAACTAGAATCCCCCTACTGGGAATATACCCTGAAGAACACAAATCACTCTATAAAAAAGATACCTGCACACGTATGTTTATCGCAGCATTGTTCACAAATAGCAAGAACCTGGAAGCAACCATGCTGTCCATCAAAAGAGGACTGGATTAAAAAAATGTGGTACATATACACAATGGAATACTACGCAGCCATAAGAAAGAATGAAATCATGAATTTCGCAGCAACCTGGATGGAAC